>JABASC010000933.1:0-29590 GCA_019776185.1 Plutomurus gul | reverse complement strand
TTGCAATGCTTTAAAAGTTCCCAAATATTCCCAAAATTTCCGAGGTCCGGGAAAAATTCCCGGGAATTTTGGGAATATTTCCGGCAACTTTCCGGCAATGTTTCCCATTTACAACCCTGGTGTGTACGATGTTGTTTAGTGGCTCTTTCATCGGCCACTTGTGAGTATTGTGAGCTTGGGAGTCGTTCTACCGATCGCTCACTCAACATCTCATTCATGAGTTGAGACGCGAGCGAGTCGTGGAAAAGCTGCCAGAAAGTGAACGGAGCAACGGTTCTTTCTTTTTCGCAATCACTCAGTCGACTGAATCCTTTTCTTCACGATGACATCTTCCTAAATGACTTCCAACGCCCACTCAATCAATTCCACCCTAATTACATCTTTAGTTCTCCAACTCTGACACTTTTTATTCTCCCACTTTTGTCTCTCACTTGTAGCTCCATACCGTATTTAGCACACCACAACCACGGCCTCGTAAATCATACTTTTCAGCTAAAATCCCATCACAGTGGGATTAAATACTGTGATTTGTGATTAAAAATGTGATGGGATTAATTGGTAGTCCCTATCCCTTATAACACAGATCACATTAACCACACCAAGCGTCTCTGTGATAAACGTTTAAAGACATTTGATCATAGTAATTAATCCCACTGTGATAATCACACCCGAAACCCTGACCATAACCCCACAACGTAATTCCAATCTCTCTCTCTTCGGTGACGAAAATTGAAAGTAAACTCCTTTTGAGAAATGAAAGCGAGATCTTTTAGCTCTGAGATTATATTTTTGTCGAAAAACTTTTATAATTTTTATAATTTGACGAAATGCATTTGCATATGAAAAATAATGAGCTTCCAAAGGAATAAGCAGGACAAGGTTTGGGTTTGACCAAAAAACCCCACCCATTCAGTTTTTGAACAATGTGCACTGTAACAGCTTAAGGATACCCTGTGAATGACAATAAGCCCACAGACCCATGGTCGGGGTATGGGTTTTTTCTTTGGCCTCTGGCTTCACTATAATAAACACGGTATTTGAAAGGGCTGACTTTGACATTTCTTCGTTGTTTAGGATTGACAAAATAGTTCATCCTGCTCATCGGCTGCATCTGCAAAATTTTCATTTGGTTGCCGGTGTTGAAGTGGATCTGTCAGTTGAAGGCAACTGACACACTGTTATTGTCTTTTCTGTCGTCCTTACGCAACAGCTAATATTTTTGTAGCTGTCACCTGAATAATTATAGGTTACCTCCTTCAATGCACTTCACTTGACCACTCATTTCATTTCGTGACATCTTCACGTCTTTTCAATTTTCATTATTGGCTCAACGACCACAGGTCAATTTGATGTCATCGCTAAATTAAAAATCTTTTAAATGTGATAATAGTAAAAAAAGAAGAATGTATTCAATTTTCCTGGGGTTCCTGTGCACCCTTAAAAATTGTAGCAATTAGCATGAACAGATAAACAAGGCAAAGTTGGGGTGGAGCTAAATTAACATGAGCAATAAGATCCTCACCAAATATCTGGATACGCCACTGTAATTGATAAAAAGAAGATGATGAACTTATAGATAATTAATTTCAGAATTTAATTCAAAGCTAATGAATTGCCTGTGATATTTTGTTGGCCAATTTTACTTGCTGCCACCAACAACATAATAATAATGCACATTAGTAAGATTGGGTATTCGGCAATGGTTTTGCTCCGTCGTGTGTGTCAACATTTGTAATTCTTGCTCCGTCGATCAGACTCGTTTCACAGACATTCGGTCCGTAGTTTGGGACATTCCTCGTCCCGTGTCATTTACCCGACTCCCCATTACTCCACCTTTCAGTTCCTTTCATCTCTGCTCCTACTTTGTAATATAAGTAAACGTAATGTAAGTTAGTAATTGTTTTGTACGTAAATATCTGCCGTTTCCCCCTACGCAAAAGCGACACTTCTGTTGCACAAATTTGTCCACATTCCAACGAATGATAAATGAATATCGATGTTTCATTTGTTCGACCGGAGAAATTTACTATTCAAATGTGCAGGCTTAAAAATTTTTCCACCTCAGTTAATTTCCCCATACGAGTGAATCTTAGCGGGAAAATTGAAATTGCACATTTTATCTCGTTTTAATTGTTATGTTCAACTTTTAATTTTCCCATTTTAACCCTGCAAATAAGATTGTAAATTCCAAGTATATTAAAAATAAGATGTGGCTCCGCCTATCGATTTTATACTGTTTAGTGTAGATAGCTGTGGTTGTAAGATGGACACATAAAGGAATCTGAAAGGAAATAATTTTCGTCAAGTGAACAAGAACGTCGTTGGTTCGTGATGTTTGGGAAAAAGTAACTCGATCGTCTGTTGAACTCAGCTTTGACTTGATTTATAATAACGTTAGTGAACTTTAAGTGGCTTAAAGTTTTCTGTCTTTCAATAAATAAATTCATTGTCTCGCTTACAAAAGTTCAGATTCCTAAAAATAGATTCTCCAAGATCGTTTGCTTTGACTTGCTTCAGCAATAATTATTACTCAGCACATCACTGCTCTGTTTATTTCAATTGTCATGTAAGGACATTATGCTACACTTTCTCTCTTTTATTCAATTGAAGGCAAGATGTTCTAAGAAATTGTGTTTAAGTAGGATTAAATTATGACAATCATATGACTGTAAAAGAGTAAGTTAGGTGTTAAAAGTGGTTCACATAGAATCAGTGTGTAATAAATGGGTGCAGTTGGAAGCAGCATGCTATTCTGTAGAACGCTTTCATCAGGGTTTACAAATTTCCCATATGGGGGACATGTGGGATTTCCCAGTACAATTCCGTATTTAAATTTCCCCACTTTTTATTTTACTGTTTTCCATTTCCTGATTAAAATTTCCCACTTTTCTGTTTTAATTGTTATTTCCAAATTTCCCAGTGAGCATGGTACTTTGATTTCCTCCTTTTAACAACCGTGGCTGTCATCTTTATGTTCACAGTAATGTGACAAAGAACACACGCCACTCACTACTGAACCTGCATTCGGTTCTATGTGTGCATGTGAAATGTTGTTCGCCGAGCCGAGTCACATAAATGTATAATTTTCCTGAGTACATAATATTATTAGCTACTTGTAGCTGCTGACTTGTAGCTTCTGTGTTTGTTATGGTGCTGTGCTGCCGTGCACCACAGCATCCCACATACACACACACGCATAAACGCACAGACGCACTGACGGACGCACAGAGCCACCGTTCCCCTTCACTTTTCTCATGGTTTCTACAAGATTAGAGTCTGAAACAGTGAGTCGGGTCTTTTTCGCTTGTCTCTCGTTTCATAGAACACAACGAACTATTAATGTCCATGATTATCCGCTTGATTTCTTCTCGGAGACTTTAAAGTTGACAGCACACCAGCACACACAGACGCAGAGTCACATGTTCGTGTCTACGTGTCTATAATAGCTGTAGTTGCTGTATAGGAAATTGTGGAAACTCGAGACCCGTATATTAGCTATATTAGCGTTATTCTTGCACGTCTATCCCACTCACTCTGTCAAATAATATCGCTGCTCTCCTCCAAACACACAGACTCACTCCTTCCATGTACAATAATAGCATTTGACTCCACTTGACATTCTTTCACTGCTACAGCCCCACAATATTTTTATGTCCTACTGCTTACTATTGCTCTGAAACATTTACACATTGTTACTTTATCTTTTCTCCCTGTCTCCCAAACGTACACATTTTTTTGCCGTAGGTATATGAATTTACCAGTTTCCTCAAAAGGGGTTTTATGCATAGATGGCCAAATTAAAGGACGTTAAATTGTTAATTACAAATGATACTGGAAGTTCACATTACAATTGTAATTTAATTACATAGGTGCATAATTTCTTTTCTTTTAATTCCATTAATGGTTATATATGCCCATTTTTAGCATTTTCTTGGATGTCTTGTGTTTGCCAACTTTTTAATTATTCAATCAAATTTGCTGAATTGTTATTTTACCCACGAATTGTCCACAGCAAACAAAAAAGATTTAGCTAGCTTTTTTTTTAAAGTGTAAACCTTTATTAGCGTTCCTTTAGAGAAAAATACCGCCATACACTAAAACGCTAGGAAGAAAGAATTTTGCTTTCAAGTTTCATAACTGCATACAACTTTTGGCAAAATAAAAGTCGAAAATAGCAAAAAGTATAGCATATTGCCTCTCAAAGTAGAATAATATTTATTGATGAAAGTAGATGATACATTTTCTGTTGTACTAATATTCTGCCAGTACACAAGTGTTCACTGTAGTGATTCGGTGCGTGCACGGGATACGCAACGTAAAGAGAAGAGTACAATAAAAGTCCGTCTCAAGAACGAACCTTTTTATTTTCACTGAATGTGAGACTGAGGCGAATCTCGTTGAACTTGCAGATGCAGTGCCGTAGCCAGGGTGTGGGACTTATTAGTAGGCAACATGCTCTATTCCGCATGTTAATTTGGCTCCTCTCATTTCCCAACTCCTCTATCCTTTCTATGTTAAATAACTAAAGATTTCTAGACTACATAGTTTGCCCATTGGTGGTTACGCCACTGTGCATAAGTGTAAGTGTAAATGTTTAAGTGCAGGGCAATTCCATTTGAATGGGAGTGCACGTGTGTATACGTGTGAATGTATGAATGGCAGTATAGAGACACTATTAACTATATTAACCTCAAAGGACTGCAGAAAAGGAAACGGTACTCATCCCAAAGGTCTCCCTTGTCTCAGGTGTTCCTTCCCGATTCCCGAACGTCTTCTCTGAAATGCTGCCCTGTTCCAGAATTCTCGCTGCAAAACCGTCGCCAACTAATCTCGCACATGCTTATTAGTATTTACAAATGTAATGTGTACTATCAAAGACACGATGCCAACATACAAGAGGTCACCTCTTCATAGACATGCAATCTCTACTAATCAATATCCGAATACCCCACACCATTGCTTTTCTACAAAAAATGTATCTGCGTATGTAGCTTACATTCTTTGAAGTTGCATACCTCCCGCTCAATTAAATAGTACAATTAATGGATGCATTTGTTTGACAATACAAATGACATATTTATACATACGTATAGAAATTGCAAGAATTTCACATTAATCCCAATATTCACACGAAATTTTCCCACTGTGATGTGATTTTTGCAAAAAAGTGTGTTTTACGAAAGTGCTTCTAATAGTAATACATTGTTGCAGACAGAAGTGAGAGCAGGCCAGGGTGTAAAGTGAATGGCTTGAGAATCGGAATGGGAAACGTGTGAATGCTCTGTTATAGCGATTGCATTATTGGGTGCATTTGAAGTGGGAGATTTGTGAGTGTAGTATATTAGGGACAGTGGATGTGGAGTGTTGTGTTCTGTTGAAATGGAGACGTGTTAAGTACGAAGGAAAGTACCTGCTGACAAAAAGAGTCGATTTTGTAGGGCATTAAATTAAATGGACTGAAGGGGCTTTTCCTTTGAGCCGGAACACGTGCACGCAGTCTCTGCACTCTGTGCACATAAATATTCACTTATACAGAATGTATCCGCGTGCAACATCACCCTTCATTGTCAATCCACTAAATACTTTCTAATGCTCAACATTTAGTAAAAACACTTTTACACCCAAACGCAATCTCCGTATTCAAACTCTCACTCTCTGCCTACAACTTATCACTCGTACTTATTCATACAAGACAGGGTTTCGTATATCACATTTTTCAGCTAAAATCCCATCACAGTGGGATTAAATACTGTGTTTAAATGTGATGTGATTAAATTGGTAGTCTCCATATCCATTATAACATTAATCACACCGAGCGTTGCTGTGATCAAACGTTTAAAAACATTTGATCACAGTAATAAATCCCACTGTGATAATCGCATCTGAAACCATGGTAGTAGTTAGTGACTCACCTCCCGCACATCATCGTTTCCTCGAAGCATTTCTCGTCATTTCCATTTAAGTATTGTATTTAATTTGATACCCGATAGAAATGTGCCACTAATATTCTCTCCTCATTTGGCATAAATTCTACAGATTTTATCAATCGTAATAGAGAAAGTTACTTTTAATTTCATGTAAGAACAAGCTACAGGTAATATAGTTAATAAAAGTTTTCTCACATGGAAATTGAGTGTTAAATGAGAAAAATTAATGAAAATAAAAAATGATATTAGGCAGAGAATTTGAAGGCCGGGTAACTAAAGTGTATTAGTACTAACCGATGGTTTTTTAAAAAGAAGCTTTGTCAACGAAATGGGGTCGAATTTTTAAAACTATTATTTCTTGTAAATATTTTGCCAAAGGGAATATGGAACTACAACACAGCTAACAAGCCAGGGGTAACGGTAGCGTACGGTAGGTAAATAATTCTGCGAAGAAGACATGATAGTAAATAAGAGAATGAAAAAGTGATACATGAATTTGTGAATGGATACTTTAGTGGATATTATTGCGGGCTATGCAGTGCCCTTTGGGAATAAAGTCTTGAGCGTGGGTTGACTTGCAGTCATTTATCCGTGGCTCTTTTGTTTTCCTTGTTCAGAGGAAACGATGTTCTCGCACAGCTCTGCTGTCATCCGACACTCAACTCTCCTCTCTCTCTCTCAATACGAGATATAAGCAAAGGAGAAGGTAAAGTCTAATTTCAGATATCCACACGTACTCAAAACAGGGTTCCTTTTCTTGAACTATTTTCTCAATTTTACCACCCACCCTGCAAGGAATGCATTAAATACAATTAAAGATAAATTAAAGAAGAAAGTCTCTTTGTGTATTGTTCATATTTGAATGTATTGGAATTGGTCTAGGTCATAGGTCACTTAATTTTGATTGGTTTCTTGCATTAAATGCAACCAGTGGGCTTATTGCAAGGCGAAACCCTGGCTGAGATGTATTTCTGTGTCTCCCTCCTCGATTATTTGTGTCCCCTGTCTTCTGTCTCTTCTCTTCTTCTTCAGGGAGAAGGGTACAAATTGTGTGGCAAAACAAAACAGACGAAATTACAAGAAGAGAGTGAGAGAGAGTCACATTTCTATTGACATTGTCTCATCGGCTTTGCCTTACACTTGGAGTCAAGTTCATCTGAGGCGAAAGAACAAACGCCGTGAGAAACAGACTGGAACACCAAAATTGCATAATGATCAGATAAATAAGTGATTGTCCATTCAAAGAGTTCCCCACAAAATCCTTTCATAGGCCGCTGCCACACAAACGCATGTTCCCTGTTTCTCTCATCAAAGAAAGTCCAGCAGCCCATTTTTCAGTTCAATCAACAGATTTTCTCATGTTTCCCCCAGTCCTGTTTTGCTGTACACCGATTACATTTCTACCTGAACGCAATTTGACCACAACTTTTTAAATTTTAACAAACGAAATTTGGAAAAATCCTAAAAAGGGCTCTGTCCCCTCAGATTATAGTTACGCCGCTGTGCCCTGTGGTGGAATAATTATTATAATAAGAGTGTACAATTATCGTCAGCATTGCTTGTAAAATCATGTGTTCTTCTGCAGATCAAACTGCTGATAAAGCAACGCGTAGAGATGCACGTTAAACCGTTACTTCTCAAATTAGAGTACGTTTCCGTCAATGCGACACTGAAGAATATTCTTATAAATGCTCACAGACTTTGAGGTTAAAAGGTTATCCGATCGAGAATGAAAGAACGTATCCATATAAATAGAGTAAATACTTTTGCACGTCGAGGCAATGTGAGATTTCTTCGGGCTTCACACTTTAAACACACAACAGATACGCGTTAAATCTGTTATGCGGAACGACAACTTCACTTAATGCATGCGGGTTCCAATTTCTCAAGGGTATCCCCCGCATGGGCTAAATATTTATTTCGACGTTACAAAAATTTAACCATTAGAAAAGGAAGCAACAAAATGTATTTAACTGTATATACAAATTTCCTTTACCAAATACAAAATCAGAGCCAATTTTTTGAGAATTTTTACGGAAAAATGAAAAATTCGTCATTTAAATGCAAGTTTTGTCAATGTCTGTCCAATTATCTGAAATTGTGACATTTTATGAATCTCTGTTGGGAATTGGACATTTATTGATCTTTAATTGGCATTAAGCTGTAAAAAAGTGCTAGCAAGTCGTTTAAAGTAAAAAAAATAATGCTGATTTTTCCTTGACATGATATTCATATTTAAAAATTGGTCATATTTCGGTTTAGATTCTCAATATTTAGGAAAATGCTCAAAAGTTTTACTAGTGGGAAATGTTTAACACTTTAACGATGAATGCTGTTCAACATGACATGTACTTCTGTATCAAAGGCCACAGACACGAGAGCACAAGTTCTCCTCCATAGTAATGTGTCATTCGCCGTTTATTAGCATGTGGACTGTTCCTTATGTATTCTTATATAGCCAGTCACATACATTCACATACAGATTGCAGTTCGTACACTTGAGACGAGGATTTTACATGAGAAGGCTCTCTGTGCACCGTGTGCTGGGTACATCATGTATTATTATTTTGTGTGCCAGCCACGGCAATAAGATAACGAAGCAGGTATTTCATCTACCACACAACATTCACTATACACTAACTCAGTGGCGTAACCAGGCCGGGGAGGAGACCTGCAGCCCAAAGGCTCAAAATGTCCAATCATCCCCCTTTTAACTTTTAATCGGTCAAAATTAGCAAATTTTAGTAAAAAAAATTGGGCCGGAGTGCTCCCTGTGCCAATAGGCCTTCGTATGAGGCGCCCATTTAGGGGAAAGGCTCATCAGGTGCGACCCCCACCCCAGATCCCCAAAAAGATCAAAAAAAGCGGTACATCACACGAAGCGTCTGTGATCGAAGGTTTAAAAACATTTGATCACACTAATTAATCCCACTGTAATAATCACACCCGAAACCATTCTACTAATACATATGTTAGCACAGAAAGAATGGGGTTGAGCCCCCCGGCACGACAAAATATTTTTCTAGACACGCTCCTGCTACATATGCAAGTTACGTCACTGTACTAACAACTACACGTGTAATATTATCATGAGAGGAAGAATGGAGAGGTTGATGACTAAGGTAATAATACATAAGTGTATCTTACAGAATGTATGATGGAATGCGTGGGATGGATGAGGAGCGGCTTATTACACCGACAGCAAATTCTAATAATGAAGTTTAGAGCGCACGACAAAGAGACACAGAGGCAAAGAGAGCGAGAGTCTGGAGAAATAGTTGGCCATGATTCAGTTCAGATACAGACGATTAAGATAACTGCAGATATATTTCATTTTCGTCTGTAGACAGAGATCCGAAATCATTTCATCTCTCGCCATCCAAAACAGAGACACAGATTCGTATGTATATTTATTATGCCACTGCACACAGCACACGATTCACTCTCTCTCCACTATTTATATATTATAGGACACTGAAACCACACAGAGAATATAGACACACACAAGTCGTCACACATTGCCCATATAACCAGCACACATTTAGTAACATTGTAATATCTCATACGGATGACGACGGCGGCAGAAGTGCGTTCAAGTTTCTACCAATTTCTTCCGTGAAGGATGATTCGCATTTTACGTAGTCAAAATTGAAACTTGTCCCTTTCATTCATACACAATGGCGTATCCAGATGGATATTTGGTAGGGGCGTGGGGGTTGGTACTATATTGTACTCGTGTTAATGTACTTACCCTGTGACCTCATATTTTTTCTGTTTTTGCCACTGGTATGTAATAGGGTGGTAAAAATGGTAGTTAGAATACACTGCATGTGTAGGAAATATTGTGTAAACATAGTTTTTGCCACTAAAAGTGGTAAAAACCACCAAACGGCAATGTTTTACCAGTAGTAATACCAGACGTTAACCCTGGTTACAGTACTTGACTAATTAGCGATTACGAATTACCCACAATATTTTACTTGGGAAAAATTGGTAATTTCCATTTTTTCCACTTTCACCCTTCAGGAGTAGTTATGTATTTACATAATAGTTTGTGTAGCCCCTAAATATGTTTTCTGCGTAGATGGAAGATAGTAGATGATGTTGTTATCTGTGAAAGGTGGATTTCGGTGGCTGGTTGGAGATGGGTTAGCTTGTAGCATTCAACATTTTATGTACATCTGTTGTTGCACGACAATCGTCTTTGCCATTCATTAGCCAATTCAATTCAGTCACTTTCTCACTTTAAATGTCTATTTTTAGATTTTATTATGCGTACTCCCCACACCGACTCCTATAAATACACAGAATAATATTTCCCAAATAGCGAACCTAATCGGATTTATTATCCGAATTCCTTTGACAAATAACACGACGGTCTCCCATTAGCCGCAGCAGCCCTATTACAGGCCCACCATTGTGAAAACTGAAAAATCTCTTTTTTATCGACCTACGGTACTACCTACAGCATTTGCGAAAAATTGTAATCATTTGCTAATTTTGACTTCCAGTAGTGAAATGCTTTAGCCACAAATGAAATCTTCTAGAGCATTGGCCACCACGTATGTAGCTTTGTGAAGGTTGTCCTGTATCAACCATCGGATTCTTGCTAACAGGAAAACGACCCATATGGGTGTTAATTTTTTGTTGTATATTGTGCTATGTAAAAAGATACTGAATTTTGTCTTAGTATTTTTGCTTATTTATGAAAAATGTGATTCATGAAAAAATTCTGAAAATTCATTTAAAAAACACCCACTAACCAAACGGAAGGGTTCCCCGTTTCTTAAAAAAGCCGAACATATTTCCGGTTGCACAAAGAGAAATCGTTGGCAAGGATTTTGTAAATCACCCTTTGTTGGTAAAAATCCCATTACAGTGTGAAAAATGTGATTTATTCATAATCTGGATGGGATAGTAAATTCCATTTATCGCACTGACACGATAATCACAGTGTGATAATTACACCGGAAACCTTTAATGTGAAAAATGTCGTTATTCGTAATATGGATTCCATTTCACAATAATCCCTGTAATTAATCCCACTGTGATAATGACACCGGAAACCCTGGTGCTAATTAATAAAAATAATAATGATGTGGACGGATTGTGTGTCCTTTAATTAAGCTGTAGAGAACATGAGTTTTTCGCTTATAATTAATTATGTGACAGAGAAGTCTGCTGATTATTTTTATTTATAGACGCTGTTAGACTTCTGTCATTCATTTATGATTTCCCTTCCTTGTGTGGAGTAGGCACATGTTTTCAAAGTGGACTTGACTGGAAAACGATGGTTTGGGTTAAGACCGCTTCTTTTAATTGTCACGAATATGAAAGTGCACATATAAAAATATTCAAAGTTGATTCGTAGGAGGATGCAAAAAATCTGCGTCCACATGTGACACAGAAGATGTGAGATTGCGATGGGAAATGAATGAGAAGAGACAGAGAGCGCACAGACGGAGAAATGGTTAATAGTTCCGCTTTTTGGAAGAGAGCGTCAGGCAAAAAGCGTCTCTCTCCCTCGACTACCCTAAGCTAATGTAATGAAAGCCATGAAAATCCATGTCTTAAAATAGACGACTCTCCGCTGAAATCCTACTCAAAGGCTTCATCCTTTTACTACTGACTTTTAGTTATGACGAGAATCTCTACTCGGCCTACTCGCTGTCCAAAACTATTCCCTTTCTTCCAACATTTTCTCTATTTTACCACCCACCTTGCAAAAAATGCATTAAATACAAGTGTGGATAAAGTACAGAAGAAAATGTTTGTGTATTGTTCATATTTTAATGTCATGGACTTGACCTCATGGAATTCTTAGGTCATAGGTCAATTAATTTTGATTGGTTTCATATTTAAATAGATGTTAGAGAGTATAAAAGTTGTCCCATTATTTTCTACGGTGAAAAGCGACCCATACATTTCTTGCAATAAATGCATGTGGTTTCCTGCATCTAATTTTAAAGAAGCGAAAGCTTGGTATAAATTCCAAGTATTATTATTGACTTAATTAAATCTTCAATTACAATTCGCGAAAAATAAAACAAACTAAAATAATGACTGATTCTCGGAATGTGTCAATTAACTGTTTACTTTTCCTGGTGTCCATAGGAGTAAGTAGGTACATGATAAAGCACAGAAATGGTGAAAGCATCGAATTAATTATCAGAATTATTTTAACCATCGCACTCGAGTTACTAAAAATTGTTTAATTTTATGTTTCAATGAGATTATGCTATTTCAATTATTTGTATGCATTAAATGCAGGTGCGGAAGAAAATAGTGGAGATCAGCAAGGAGCAGCGTCAAGTCTCGACTGTCTCAGTCTCATCGTAGAAAGCATCAGCCGCGTCAGTCGAGAGATCTGTGAAGATTCCCAGTCCACCGTCATGTCGTCCACATAAAAATCCACTCCGGGCGTGAAATCATTGCAAAGGATTGTTAGGCTGCAGACTTTGACGACTGCAATTCCAGGCAGCGTCTTTCTATTCAAGAACCTTCACCTCGCGGAAAAAGACGCGCGTTTCGTGCGGAGAATAAAAATAAAAGTGGGTCGACTAAACACAAACGTAGATTAAGGTTAAACATTAATGTAAATAATGTAATCGTTCTAAATTAAGTAATTAAAAACAAACTCATGTATACAAACTATAACAAGTATACAGCGGATCCAGGGGTGTGTTTTGGGGGGTTTCTAAATCCTACACCCCACCTTTTCTATTTTGCCCGTGTTAAATGTTTCCATCTGTGGGGTGTTTGACCACCCAAAATGCCCTCCTGGGTCCGCCACTGGTATACAGCACTTATTGTTTGTTAGTGTACATGTAGTACATAGATAGAAGGTACACGTCATAAGTCGCACTACTAATACATTTTCCATAGAAGCAGTGGCGTAACCATCGTGGAACTTGGGGACAATTTTCTCACAAAGTTTTTCAGTTGCCATATCCATTCAATGTATTCTAAATACACCGTTCATTTCATGTTTGCTCCATCTTGTTCATATGTAAATGCCAATTTCCACGCACTGTGCGTAGGGTGGGGCGCAGAACCATGGGAGAGAGTCTAGACGGAGAAATTTAACACTTGTAAGATATGGTAAACCCTCCGAAACACGCCACTGCACCCGCTATTGCCAGGCGCTAATCATGGGCTCAGTTGAAATTCCCCCAACTAGACGGAGAAATTTAACACGGGTAAGGCGGGGCTAAGGAAGAGCTACTTTTGTATTAGTAAGTTAGGGAAAAATTCCCCCTCTCCCCTAGATTAGCGCAGGCAGAGAGTGGTTACGCCACTGCATAGAAGGATAGTGATAGAAATTTAATTGTAAATACATTTTTGTGGATGTGTTTTATTTCATATAATCTCGACTTCAGACAAGTAGATTGCTGTGACTCTACAGGCCTGCAAACTGATTCAATAAAAGATTGAAGTTTGAAATATGAATTTTGCATAATTAAGATACGAATAACATGTTGTATTCGCAACCTTTTAATTTTACTTTGTTAGTTCTGCATGTTCAATCTCATGTGTAGATAGGTATATTATAGTATAGTATTTGTTTAATAATTTGAGAAAGCATTCAAATGGCTCCATCTGTCACCAACGTTAAAAATGGACAGGGCACAATGAAAATAACATTTCCCTCTGACGACAATGAATAAAGAATAGGAAACGCCAGGTATGCAACAAATTTTGAAAGATAATTGAATAGAATGAGGCTCCACCCACCGTGGAACTTAGACGTAGGCCCGATGAACACATAGCGCATGCTACCCAATACAATTTGACGCTAAGCTGCTGCTACGATTAAATGGGGGCGTACCTATGGTAAGGGTCCCTGAGGAACGAGACCCCCCAGATCTAAATAATTAACATTGAAAGGATAGGGATAAGTTAACTAGAAAGGAAAGGGCTGAAACTCCCCAGACAGACCCCAACAAACCCCTTTCTAGATACGCCCCTACCATTGATTACTTCCGTATTGCTGTGTCTTTCAATGATTGGTTGATGAAGAACCACGCGACAGAAAATATCCGCGTGTCATATTAATGTTTTTGTTAGAAATATTTCTGACTTTTAATTAGGACAGGGGATTTTTAATTAGGGCATAGAATTACATTTCCGGGAGGCGTTTCATCTTTTTCCATTTACGAAGCAGTGCATTCACAACGAACACAAAGGATTTCTTAGAACGATAAAAATCTGGCGATAAACAGGAAATCAGGTTTATAGTATTTTATGCAAATGAAGCCTAGGAAATGGGGCCATCAGGACATCGTCATTGCGAATTTTGTGTCCCTGCTTTCATATTGGCAAGCTCGGTGTTCCGCATTTTGATATCAATCTTGCTCCTAAAGACCGTTTTGCGGCGAGTGTCGACTTTTTGTAGTTTTTCCTGTGAATTCCATCAGATTTACTAACTGACTAATTTGAAAATGTCCATATTGGATTTGAACACCGAATTCTGGAACCTGGAAAGCGAGTGGTCGAGATGTCAACTGATTATAGCGTGGCTGTCGCGAGTGACCTCTGTAAATACATTTTGTCCTTTATCTTTATTTCTTGTGTCTGAGGGAATATTTTGTCTGAAACTAAAATGAAATCCTATTTAATTCAGAGACGCCGTCGGAGGAGACGCCGCTCCACCAATCGAAGTAGATCTGGGAAAAAATATCGCCCGCTATCTTCTTCTTCTTCTTGCTCTACGGAGGCGGGGCCGGCTGCCACCGTCCAGCCGAAAAACGATCAGGTGAGAGACAATAATCAGACTCTTTTAATTAAGGGATGAAGTTGGGAAATTAGTAGTGCAGTTCCCACAGTTTTCCCACTGGGAAAATGGGAAATTGTAAATAGTAAGCGGGGAAAGGGGAAAATTCACTGGGGATTAACACTGACATATCCGAATTTGGACTAAAGTGGGAAAATTTTAAATCAGGGATTTTTTCATGGATTGTGGAAACAGCTTTATTGCTCTGCTAATCGATCATCTATTTTTTGTGTCCTATTTCAGGCTTAATCGTGTCTGATCGGCCATGTGCGGAAATTGAGAATTTTGAATTGCTGCTGCGAATCTATCAACTATCAAGTGAACTGCTGAATTGCTCTATTCTTTCATTACTCTTCATTGGCGGCTTCTGAACACTTTAACATTACATTACCCTTGTAATTGACAATTATTATGTTTGTACACTTTAATAAATGAACGAATGAATATCTTCTATCAATCATTTGTGTTTTACGTCATTTTCATGCAATCTAAAATAAAAGGTGTCTGCACAGAAATAACTAGTTAAATTTATAAATGACCCACTGACTTAATGGCATTCGGGTTGTAATTACAAAACTCTAAGTTCCTCTAATTGTAGCTACGACTGTAATCTAAGACATGGCGGATCCAGCAGAGGTACCTAAGCATTAGTTATAAATATATAATTCGATTTTTGTGCTTTTTTTGCAAGATTTAGTACAAATTTCACATTCTTTCCTTCCAAAATGTGATGCATTCATTTTCGGTGAATTTTATCGAAAAATTTATGATAATTTAAAAAAAACGAAAATCGGCCTTCGGAGAACGAATTATTTAAGAAAGAATAACAATTTTACCAGAAGGACGAAAGCAAATTGCCAAATCTCGAATCTGCATTATTAGTTATACAAACATTCTAGGGAATATGACTTTATGCAGAGGCTTAACCACCCGGTGGGGGACAATGTCTCCCAGAAATTCTCAAAATGTCAAAAGGTACGACTCCTGTCCCCGTTTAGTTTATGTTGTCGGCACGCGGATTAAATGAATGCAGGCGAAACGGGTTGTGAAATATAATTCCATTTGAGAGTCAAAATTTTATTTCCTTTGAAAATCGAATTTTGTATGCCACACTTTTTATAGAACATTTTAGCGGCTTCATTATACAGGTACTTGATAAATTTCTACCAGACAGTAACACTCATTTGATTAATAAGTACTATTTGTAGCAATAATATTATTATTATTAGAACAGCAATGCATGATAGTGAAAAAAACCTTCCCATTTCTATGATTTGATTAATTAGTAGTCTCTTAGTCACTGTTTTAACAGACACTCCGTATTACAATAACACACATCACACTAATTGTACTCGTCTTACAACACGATTGATTATAGGCACACAGAATGATACGATTTCTGTGTGTAAAATTCAATAAGAATAACAATAATATATTTACAATATGGACACACTAGCGAGCATACAATTAACAAACGACCACTCATTTTTATTTATTGTACATGGTATAAGTACTGTAAGTGTTAAGCTTTGGGAGAAGCGAAAATTCCTTGACAGAAATTTTTGTGTCTTCAACTTAACTGGACGTTTCATAATTTTGAACTTACCACCAATTAAGAGTACAGAATAACCGATTTATTAGTGCAGACTGCAAAGTCAGGGGCGTAACCATCCTGGGGGTATTAACCCCTCAGAAAATTCTCAAAATAGTAGTGATTTGTCAAGAATGATCATTCCTGTCCCCCCTGTGGTTACGCCACTGTTCAGAGCCATTATGTACAGTACAATTTGAAATCACAATGGCGCTAAATCTGTGCGATTTACCTCCCGAGGATGTGCGATGGAATTTTTAAATGCAAACTAAGATTTCTACAGCAGTGATCGCATTAAAAACTAAATGAACATAGATATCTATTTGTTTTTGGTTATTTCCCAAAATTACAGCGTTGGTTTTTCAAGGCCATTTTGGTCTCTGGTAAGAGACAATATTTATATTAAGATACAAGACAAACGGCAATTTTATATTTATTAACGCTTAGACCAAGAATGTGCAATAATTATTGCTAAACATCTCTAAATATGACTTCCTATAAGATTTTACGGTAATTGTAACGGTAAACTTGTGCTTACTAATAAAAGCAGGTTGTCGATTTTTTGAATGATAAGAAAAATCGTGGATAATTCTTTCCAATTTCTAACTAATAGTGCGCTATAAATATTAAAATGAAATTTATTTATCAATTCACTTTGTTGTTTAAATAAATGATCTGTGGCTTGTAACTTCGGAAGTGTTTCTAAATATTTCGCTAGGGAGTATCGATTGATTGGGTGGTGCACCGCCATTTTGTTTTGAATTATAAGGACTGTCTGTCAGATACACTGCAGTAAAATATTGTGCACTTGATTACAACAGGGAAGGAACCTGCAGTGGCGTATCTAGAAAAAGTATTTAGAGGGCTCAGCCCTGTACTTTCTATGTTAACTGGTAGCGGTCGAGTCTAAGGGGTCATTCCCCTTGATACGCCACTGGGGACGTGTACGCACATGCTAAAACCTATCGTCAATTTGAAAACATTGAAACTTTTATGCTTAAGAAAAACATATACTCATCATTTCGCTTACGTAAAATGCACGACAGCAAACATTTCTAAGCGAGAATTTGACGGTTTATCATATTTGGTGAATAAAATTACTATTTTTACTGTAAAATTAAAAATAAATAAATACTGACAAGTTAACAGTCGGACTAGACTACATCAACAACACCATATTATTTGCTATGTACATATGTAAATGAAAAAATGTGGGATTGGGTAGGTTCCTGTGTCAGGTCAGAGGTCAAAAAACAAAAAAGTCAATGCAGCAACAAAATTTGAATGGGATATTTTTAAAGGCTTTTAAAGGACTAAATGAAAAAGTGACTGGTCTTGGGGGTTATCAATAGTGGCTTTACAGCTTATTAGTCTTATTATTGCTCTTGTGGCATTGAACATTAACTTTTCATTTAAGAAACCCCACGTAGAATAACATTTACTCCTTTGTACATCTAGTTTTTAATAATAATCACCCATGTCACGAAAATAAGAAACCAAACTGAGGAATAAGCATTTTTTTCTGTAAAAGGAGGCGTCGCCCAATGTCTTGCATAAATTTATTGACTACCAACTAAATACTACAGAGCTACTGACACAGTGCACTCACAGAAGAATACTAAACGGTACATAAATAATTTAGTAGGTAGGAGGGAGACGTCCTTGTTTAGATATTTTTAACTAATTACTGGTAATAGATGTGGAATTCTATTTATAAACCATAACTTGAACCTACAATTGCAAACAGACATACAATTTAAAAATTGTTATTACACGCAATGCTTCACACAGAAGAAATTTAAACGGCTATTAAATTAAAAATATTTTCTACAGTGTTCTATCACGGTCGTAACCACCTGGGGACACCAGAGGGTCATTGTCCCCCCCTAGAGAATTCTCAAAATATTAATGATTTGTCAAGAATTGCCACACCTGTCCCTAAATGTATCCTCCCCTGTGGTTACGCCACCTTCTATTATATTAATACACTTAGAATTATATTTAGTATTTGGTAAAATGTTACAAATGAAAGATCAGTTCAGGCGAGCGAGTGTAAATAGAAAATGTTATTATTAATTATTATTACAGTATAATAAATATAGTGAGAAGCAGAGGCCATAATAATTTAATGAGACTACGAAGGAATGACTTGTTCTACGAATCACTCTACAGGATTATTTTTGTAAAAGACACAGATTAGCAAATGACTAATTATTATAACTAGATATAATATTTACATAATGATAGCTTAGAATTATTAGATTATAGTAAATATTGTAAAATAATTTGTAAACGGTAGCACAGTGTGTCCACACGACAATTTCTTAATTATTTGGCCGACACTGAAGGCATAAAAATTTGACACATGGTCATCAAGCAAATAGTTTCTTGATAAGACGGGTTTTCTTTCTTCTTCTTCCTCTCGGATATCTTCATATTATTATTACTATTATTATTATAGGAAATCCATGTAGACGTTCAGGTAAAGTTGGACATGACAGAAAAACGTCAGTCTTTCATTACTTTATAGAAATATTTGTAAATATAATAATAATAATGGAATTGTCAGTAGAGGGACTTTGCTACTAATGTCATCGTCAGTTTCATTTCATTCTTCAAGTCATTCTCATAGAATTCTTTTCATCTATATTCCTATCTATTATTATATTACGTCACCATAGTGTATTTATCCTATCAGAGGTCCTAGCGGCTATTTCTCTACCTTGTGGCCAAGAATTCTGCCCTAGAAATTTCACGTAATACCCCGATTGTATTTTATTAGATCCACCGGGGGCATAAATATTTATAAATTATCTTCATCTTAAATCTTATCTAAACTTAACATGACTTTTAATAAAGGGAACACTAATATCTCCCTATGTCTGACTTGTCCAGGAAGTCAGGGGCAGGGGGGGGGGTGGGGGGGGGGGCATATTTTACAGCATACACTCACTGTACAGAATATGTCTTTACACAAAGTGTACAATTCTAAAGGTATTTTAGTACCACACGGATTCTTTGTAATAAGAAACGTCACTTATTTGAAGTTGTTGCTGTATCTAGGGCTGAACACGTGCGTCGTGCCTTGTCACAGTAGAAGTTATGCCTCCGGTCGGTCGCTACCTTCTAATAATATCTACCTATATCGTTATATAATACTTTATTTATATGTACATAAGTGTCTGGCTCCATGTTCTATTAATAACTCCCCGTCCTCTTTCTAAAACATTGGATATTGTAGAATCGATTTTTTTTAAAGATATCTCGTCCATTAAAATGTTACATGGGTCGAGCCACTCTCTCAAGGCGGGAAGATTCGAGTTTTTTAGGGTAAGTTGTTGTCGTGGTGAAGGGGGGAGGAGTTTGCGCGGGGGCGAGGTGGAGTAGATGAGACGAGTTGAGTAAGAAGTACATTTATAAGAAGAATTGAGATTGGAACGAAATTGTACGTTAAGATCGTCACTGTGTAAAGTTGTAGAATATCAAAACAATTGGATGATTTACATTCCTTCGGGCTTTGGAATTGTTGTGTCGTAGGAGCGAATCAATTGCGACTGCGTGACCACACCGTGCTCTTCTTGAGAGAAAGCGTATCCATCTAACAAAGTCCACATCACAATAAAACATCATTAGTCTTTTCTCCAAATATACATTCTACTTTGTCAGTGACGGATCAAAAGGGGGGTCAGGGGCGGAGGGTGGCTGACTACAACCTCTTTCCCATGTTTCTTTGTAAGGGGAGAGCCCACCATTCACCCCTTCCCCTAGATCCGCCTCTGCTTTCACTTCTATTAGTTTTGTATACAAGTTAGGTGACTTTCGTCAGTGAATAAGAAATAATTTATAAAAATACAACAGCATTTAGGAATAACACGAAAACAACAAACACACTCATTGAAATACACCATTGAGACGAATGAACAGGGAAAAGTATCAAAGAAATTCGGCCAAAGAAGAAAAGGAGTACTTGTTCTATGTAAAAGATGATTAATTTGATTACTGAGCTATTGGGGTAGTTTTTAAAAATTAAAGTCAAATTGTCGTGTAAACGTAATTGTAAATAAAAATTTACAAACTATTGGCATTTTTGAGTCGCTATACTGATGTCCGTGTCTCATCAATAATTCACCTTCAATATAATAATAGTCTGCTGAGAATATTAATATTTTCCTGGAATATGTATGAATGCATGTTAAAGTAGCAAAAAGAGAAAACTCGGCTGTATTAAGTAAGTGCACACATCGATATTATTGGCTGACATTATTTCCGGCACACGCACAACCATCATTTGGAAATTGGAAAGTAAATTATTGATTTAATGTGCTAATATATATAGAACGGTTATGTTCCCATAATATAAGCTGGTGCTGTGTTCTACTTTCTAATGTTATTTATAGGGAACAAAGACAAAGAAAGTGTATTATTATGTGGACTACCATTTGTTTTATGTGAAAGGGGTATGTACAGACAGTGGCGTATTTAGCGAGGCCCAGGGTCTACAAAGCCTCCCCTCAAATTATATTTTATCATAAGATGTTATAGAAAGGGAAGAAGGAGCTAGCTTAACATTAGTAAGATTGGCAGTGCCCCAACCAAAGTTCGATTCTAAATACGCCACTGTAAATAGTGTATGTTACAACGTGGACAGTTGCATAATCCAAGTTGTACAATTATACCAAATCATATTTATGGAAATTCTAATATTTGATAATTGAGAATTCATGATTATCCATTTGCTATAATCGTATTTACTTATTGACCTCAAAAATAATTGTATGTACTGCTACATTATTCTTTGCATTGTCAGTTTACATACAATATTTACTTATTCAATATTTACTAATTCATATTTCCCTACACAGTTCGAATTACCCAATTTCACTGCATTTAGAATTCCCATGAATTTTAAAAATTACCTCCATAACTTATGAAAATAATTTCTAATGAGAAAATCAAAAGACCAATAAATTATATATTTTAATAATATAAAAGTGATTGTAGTAATTATTCTGCTTCAAAAGGAAATTCCGTTGGCACATTCATTGTATAGATAAAAACTATAAGAAATTAACTTACGAGGGGAATAGAATTAATTCATTTGACATTTTTTCACTTTTTAGTCACTGTTATAATTTGCTTACATGACAAACAACATGGTTGTACGGAATTGGACAGGATCATAGGGAATATAGAATGAATAAAGGCCACAATGTGTAGTATTGTATGTACACTGTGAGTGAGAGTATTAAAATAACATTAGAGAGATTGCGTTAGATTTCGTAGAGCGCACGTTTAACGAGCACCACTTCGAATCTAGAATGTGGACAGAGAGACAGTTGGCGGAGAACGGATTTTTATCAATGGAGAAATTAAATACTTAATATACTTACGAGACAATTCCAGGTCGAGAATGTGATCGGATGCTGTGCGTCTAAACACATTACGCACATTTCGCAACAAACGGGCAGTTTCACTAAGTCTAGACACGTCACACCAAAATCATAAGTAAATCAGACGTCATACGCATACATACTCAATCAACACTTTCACCACGTCACACAACCAACCGTCTTGCTTTCCTCATTGCTTTCTTTACTGAACGTATCCTTAATTAGTAGTGCTAAATAAATAAAATAAATATTTGCCAACACCATGTACCACCTTACCCCCCAAAACATCCCACTACCAAATACAGCACGCAGAGATAAAGCCCAACCAAATTCGCCCCCTACGTTTTCCATCAACGTCAAACAAACAAAAATCATATTTCCCCAAAGAAGTGCTTTCTATGATTACGCCTATTAATATAATGTGAATTCAATTTGTCACTATCTACCCCATCTGCATCTGTCTATATAAACATCAAAGCCCACAATTAGAAATTAGGAAGGTTGACAGACCGACCACTATATTAAGTCTAGTGGTCAGTGGCGTAGCCAGTCCTTAATGAGTTCCTTTTAACCCTCGCATAAAAGAATTCGTAGAAAACAGTAGCTAATCCGGGGGAAGGGCTTGTCAGATCCCTCCCCCAGATAAAAAAAATTGCATAGAAAGGAATAGGATAGGGAAGGATGGGCGGGGCTAAGTTAACATAGAAAGGATATTTTTCTACATACGGCACGCCGGAATCCTGTAAAAATAAATGTGCCGTGGCGGGAACAGGTAAAAGCAAATTTAAACAAGAAATAATATTTTGGTAAGGCAATAGCCACGAAATGACGTCATTGTATGCACTGAATGGAAATTTAGCTTATTTTGTCAAGCTGTGGCAGCTGTGTTTGAATTTTGTGAATTTGCACAAAGCAAGCCACTTAATAAATTTGTAACAGACCGTTGCCTATACTTCACGGTCCATTGCTGGCTACGCCACTGTTCTTAATTGCCTTCTGTACGCAGTGCTGCTCGTTGTGAGTTTCTCCAATGAAGATAAAACGTTAAGTAGATATCATTGGAAATTGTTAAAGGATCCGCTGGGAGTAAAAGTGTTGGAGGAGGGGTAGCAAGGGGCGGGGTTACAGTACAGCATGTTAACTAATTGCAAAGAGATTGTTAGTTAGAAGATAACTTCATTACAGAGATGCTGGTGGTTGTGGTGGCTCATACAAACAAAGCTACGAGGACTTCACATTACCAACATTCACTTGTTGCTCTGCGCGTACAGGAGAGACGCCTACAAGGGGGCGGGGCAAAACAAAATGCAGCCACATGAGAAGGAGACGGTGAGCCGATACTTTTAGGATTACAATAGTGATTACAGTGCAACACTGCCCAGCATTCACATCAATCAGCAAACACATCCAATCAAATCATAAAAACTAAATATCCATAGATTTACATACCGTATTTACTCTGGTACAATAGCCCCCCCCCCCCNCCCCTTCTAATCACTTAAGTCGAGGGCAAAGTGTTTACGTTTCTTAGATTTTACCGCCAAATTTTTAAAATCAGAATGATCCGTTTACATAATATTGGTAGTGGCGTAACTGGGCTGGGGCGATGGCCCTGGGCCAACAGAGTCACTTTTAGTTAGTTTTAGTACGTAAAATTTTTTGAATAAAAAGGGTCAGAGGACCCTGTGCCCATGGTCCTATAGGTTATAGTTACGCCACTGCATATAGGTATTACTATGTATAATAAATCTAATATTAGGGTTACTCTTAAGAAAAGTAACTAGTAATAAAGGAGTTAAATAAATGTTAAGTGGTTAGATTAGTTAGTGGTAATAATTAATAATGTTTCATACTTTTAGATAGGTAGGTAATAACCTCGTGCCAATAAATGAGAGTAAAATAAATTATGTTTTAAAATTTAAATGTTGGCGCTTGCATGAATGGAATATTAATGTTTGTATTGTGTGTTAGGAAAGGCTGGCTTTAATTGTCCAACGTTAAATAAAGTTTTCTCGTCCCAATTTCAACAACACATTCAATGAGCAAAAAAGATATTTCTGCAGATCACAAGAGAATAGTAGAGTTTAGCTGAGAGCTGATGCGAATTGTTGATTGTTAGTTTAGTGGGTCATGTCATGTCAACAAGTGTATATTAGTCACGCATAGAAGAAATGTAGCCAATACACAGAGAAAGGTTAGGTTACTGCTTAAGTAATTATTATTATAATTAGAATAGCCAGGTGTTGGAGTGAGTTGTTAGTTTTCCGATTTAATTAATAGGAAGACAGACACGACAATCGATTAATAAAATAGAAATGTGGTCAAAAGGTCAAAAAGGTGGGGGCAGACAGAATCCGAACAAGTTCATTTTGGCAGCACAGGGGAATAAAAGAAGAACAATGAGAGCGTTTGTTGTAATTTACTGTTGTTGTTGATAATCAGGGGCGTAACCACGCGGTGGACATGCCCCCCCCCTCAAAATTCTAAAATAGTAGCGATTTGTCAAAAATTACCACTGCTGTCGCCCTTATGGTTACGCCGTTGATAATAATTAAATAATTGAACAGACAGGCAAAAAATGAGGAAAAACTGAGGGCAGTGTGAGAAACGAATGAGATACTTACAACGCACAAGTTGTCCAAGAACATGCATAGGTCTGCAATAGATAGTACAATTACAATTAAGTATCAAAGCACACACTTATTATCACCTCAGGTCATGAGGTCATCACATTCTCTTTAGTGTAGAAACCTATTTCAGTACACAGACTCGTACATAACCTTTGAAACCCCTTAACAATTATTTGTCATTGCATTGGTGAGTAATTGAGGAAAACTATAATTAATAGCCTCCTGCTCCGATAATTACGCAAAATGATTTAAAATACTAAAATAATATTACACTATTAATGCGTATTGAAACAATTAACTCATTAAATACACTTTTGTAGGTATTTGTTTTTAAAAAATCAAAATTTCCAATTTTCCCTATTATAAAAGTTTGAATTTGGCGCTTTTAAAGACCAACGGTCTTAAATACATAATTTAATTTTCGATTAAATGGTCAAACTATAATCTGAATTAGTCAACTATGGAAAAATTAGTATTGTTGCACCGGAAGCAGGAATGGCGCCGAAAATGTAGATGAGCATTGGAAACTTACCATGAAGTCTCATCTCTGTACAGAATAGTAGAACTGTGTGTTTAATATAAATATATACGGTATGTGCACATTTGGAAATGTACTCTCATGACGTTTATCTAAAAGAAACTATCTATTTAGCAAAAAAAGTACCTTTAAATCACACCCACAGGCCAAAACACATTAATTTACTAGTTAGGCGTACAATATTAGTGGATATTACTATATGCAAATATTAATAGAGAACACAAGATGCTGACAGTATGCATGCACATGAATAAATACATACCACTAATAGGGGCGTACCTGTATACAACAATTAGTATAGAAACTATATATGTAAATCCATTCACCAAACAACAGCAGTTAGTAGAATAGAATAATTAATTAATTAATTAATGCAGTACAGCGAATGCTTAATTATTAAATGCTCTAGAGCTGGGCTTAATGATAAATAAATTTAAAGAATATTAAAAATGGGCGTATGATTAGGAAAAGAAAAATGTGGATACCTTAGAAGGCATGCTGCTACAGACACTTCATCAAAGGCAATGATATCTTTCAACCTAAATGCACAATTGGACAATCAAAATATTCATACGGTACAGTTAATAGCAGTACACAATTAAATACAAAACACTACAAGGTAAAAACGTACACACTAAATAAAAAACATTAACCTAGTGAATTGTCATTATTAGTCATTAGTAAAAAGTGCCATTCTTCATTCTTTAGATTCAAAAAGTACAAATCCAATCAATGTCTTAATAGCAGGGTTCACCTGGTCATGGGCAGTGTCCAAAATGACTAGTTTTTACGTATCAAATTTCCTACCTCTATACAAATTCAAAATTGGCCCATTTTTAATTTTTTTCGGTAAAACTCACAATTTTTGTAATTAGTCAACTTGGACACTGTTCAAATATATGAAATTATGACATTTATTGATCTCTGCTTTAAGAAAGACTATAGCTGATAAATTAATAATTAGCTGCAAGAACGTATATTTATTAGTGCTGGTTCAGGTGAGAGCGAATATAATTTGGCGATGGAAAATCATCAAATTGGATAACATTGCGTAATACGTTAAGTTCCAATACGTCCAATCATGTTGTCATGCACAATTATTCAGGCTAATTAACTACACGTTTTCTATGTAAGTGCTCTAATTAGTCTGCATTCAGAAAATAACTCATATTAACTGCTCATAAATAAACTAAACGATAATTAGATAATTATATCAAATCGCATGCTATTTACATGCATCAACAGTCTGTCTCACAAGTCAGCCAATTTTCACTAAAAGCATCGCAATTTTTTTTGTACAATTTTTCTTCTACCTTTTTAAATGGAGACACAAAATTTGAAATATTTTTTTCTATGTGCCACTGTGATCATGAAATAAGCGGCTGTGTGTGCCTGTTAGCAAATACAAAGACAGACACAGTTTCTCTATCACCTTAAATTATTTTCCAAGCACAATTCCAAACTAATAACAGACTGCGTTTAGCCCACCAAAGCAGTTTATTTATTTAGAAGCACTTTAAGAAGTGGTTCATTTTCCAGCATCTGAATAATAAGCACGGGGGGTTGCAAATTTTTGGGGTGCAATGCAAACAACTTTCCACTGCGGATGCCGTCTTTTCACACAAAAAGAAGCCCAGGATGATTAATTTACAAAATAATGATAAAAATATTTTTAAAACAGTGACAGCAGATCCCTTCACCATTCCACCATAAAACAACAGAACACAAAGTGATAAGAATGAAAACATTTCAGGTCCTACGTAGAAACACGAAAAAGGATGGAAAAAACAATTTATTAGGAATTCAAGGAATAACGCACTAGAGGACTAAATGGCTTACGATATTACATTGTACATTATTAATAGACACTGAACTGATTGATGCATATTCATTAATATTGGTTATCTACAAGCTACGTATTACAAGACAAGTATTAAGGCATCTGTAGAGGCTCTAAATTTTACACTAAAATTTGGCACACTTGACACAATCTGTATATAATGAATTACAGATAGCGTTAAAAAGCGTAATTTTCCGAATTGTGTGAATAGATAATAACAAAAGCTTGACATGTGGGTGGGTGGGTGAGTGGGTGGGTGGGTGTATTACTACAATAATAGTGTAGAGGGATTCCGCGTGGAAGTTCCATGCTGTGACCCTGTGCTGGTTACAGTCTCGTCCATTTTCTCTTCGTTCATCAGCAATCCTTTGCAATCTGACTCTCTTGTTATAATGCTTACAGCTCCCTCTATCATATCCTCAGCAGCGGACTCCAAATCACTTGGAAAACGTTTGCGACCACGTCTGCGTGACAATGTGACTGAACTGCTTAGCCTCCACTCGTCGTCTTGTAAATCGCTGAGAGAAAGGATTTTAAGGGCAACAAAAAAAATCGTTTTTAAATGATACGTTGATGTAGCAAGGAATGACTTTTTAAAGGTATTTGGCAATTAGCGTTATTAGATATAAAAAGGATGCAAGAAGGTAAATTATGTGTAAAGCGCGTCTCAAGAAGAGTCGCAAAATATTTTTCCCGTTGGTCGTATCTTCCACTGACTCGCTGACTGGCTCACTTGTCTTTTACTCAAGAATGCACGAACAACAAGGATACACCTACCTTGATACACTATATGAAATGAACTGCCTAAAATTGTAACATAAAATCGTAGCTTCGATCGTACGTATATACTAATACACGATAATACGTTTCTTTCTCGTCTGTACCATATGAATAGTCATTCTGTGGGATCAGCGTACTGTCAGTAAAGTAGCTATCATGTCACCACCACTAATATCACCATGAGGAAAAGCGTCGACAATAATACACAGACATTTAAATCATATTCGTTTAAATTAATTTTGTAGTCGTATTCATAAATGAGGAGTGAGCGTGCCGTCACAATAAACGCATACCTGTGCTTTTCCTGAGTTAGTATTTTACTAGGATCTCGATTAAGAATCTCACTTTCCCGGAACTGATTCTCTAGAGTTTGAAACATCGTTTCTTGAATGCTAAGGAAGAGAAAAAAGCCGAAATTTTGTTAGCAGTGAACAAGAAGAACAATTAATGATCCAATAATATGAATAATGTACCCTTTGAGAGCAAGATCAGGTAAGAGGGTAGTGGTTGGAATCAGAATGAGACCAAGCCAGAACACAACAGAGGAATACACCATCCAACCCACTCCGTGGATCTCAGCCCCTAGAGGAAGACTTCGCCATACCAAGCTACAAATAGAAAAAATAAAGTCCATACAATCAATCACTCATTCATCATAGATACGAATCTAGATTATTTTTGATGTCGACGTTCAGGGAACACATTTTCATTTAGTGCTCTCACATTAAAAAAAAACCTATTTTGTATCTCGATCAATACAAGGGTTAGTAGTTAGTGCGCAAGCACGTGTCTTGCACATTAAAAAAATAATAAATTTCATAGGAATGCACTTTTACACACCCACATGCTATCCAAAAATAGACTCAAGTACCTGTAATTAATTCTTATGAGTATGCGACTTACCTGTACAGAACGAGAAATATGATCCAAAGAACGATGGATCCGAATATGGCCAGATGAGTAAATATTGTCCAAGACTTTGTTTCTAGGCCTGCCTTTAGACTTACCACCACCACCACATACTGTTTGGACAATAAAATAATATTTTTTCCCCTGTGGAGAAATTTCACAATGCGAATATGATGACAATATTATTATCTTACGGTGTATATAAAATTTCCCATAACAAGATATCCTCCTTCACCGCCGTGACCCCACATCATTCCATTCGAGTAGATCATAAAGGTCATCCAAAACAGAAACATGGAATGGAGAATGGCATTGCCCACCCACATAAAGAACGCTTTGAGTGTGAACGTGTCGTTACTGGATCGGTACAACTCAGGATATTTAAGCAGCATCTCTTTACTACATTTCCGTTCAAAGATGCCCATCGCTATGGGCTGGGCGGCAGTAAAAAACTATAAGCACATAAAAATTCATCAGTTCAAACATATTCAAATCTATGCTTCAAGCGAGTAGGAATTCCTTTGTGAACACACCATGTTATAAAATCCAATAGTCCATCGCTCGAAGATGATTTGTCCGGACCACGCAGAGTAAATAGCAAACCACAGCTCAATAATGTATAGACATATGTTTTTGTAAAAACTATAGAAAATCAGCTTGCACATACGATCGTAGTTCCAAGCTCCATGAACGAAGAGCAACTTCTTCAAGAAGTGAAACTGAAAATAGAAAAACCAAAAACTATAGTCAGCACACAAAGCAATCATGATAAGTATTACAACAAGGCCTGCTATTAATAATTTTTGAAATCATTATTCAATTAATTGACTTTGATTAATGGAATTGAGTAGAACAAGAGTGATATTTGAAATGGCAAAGTAATAACTTCACATAAAAACTTCATAATCCTTTACTCTCTTCTTGTTAAGTGTTTGTAGTAGGTTTCGTGGAAGTCTCTTTTATAATTCCATTAGATCAAAGACACTCAATCTCTATGCATATGGTTGCTTATACAGAAATAAGAACATACTTGGCCTATAGAGTAATCGGAGGCACACGAAGCTTGCAGACCCTCTACTCCGGAAATGCCAACGCCCACATGAGCTTTCTGAATCATGGCAACGTCGTTTGCTCCATCACCAATAGCCAATGTAACTGCTCCAGTTTGGTGGGTCACATATTCCACTATCTGTGGGGGGGGGGGGGGGGGGG
>JABASC010000932.1:0-29612 GCA_019776185.1 Plutomurus gul | reverse complement strand
TTTAAGCACATATTTTGCCATTTTTTAGCACATATTTACATACATATTTTGGCACTTTTTGCAACCTACAAATCCGGGGTCTGGTCATGACTCATGAAAAATCCTTTTATGCATAACTACCAGTACCTATTGACTGACACTTTAATCTTGTGTGCATTCATAGTCTACTTACTAGTGGACTGTGTACGTAGTATACAAATGGTGAAAAGCTGTTGTTCGCACTGGTAAATAACGTTTTTGCGCTTAATGTGTTTGTTGTATTTATTTAGTTGGTCAATGGCTCAGTATTGTTCTGTAGTATAGAACAATACACCTGTGTCCTAGCTAGTATTGGTTATTATATCATTATGCATAAATGTTCGTTGGCTTAAGGCACTATGAATGTGTATTTTGCACACACATTTGTAGTTACTACAGTATAGTACACCTGTAGGTAGTAACCTTGTCTGTATTTGTTGTCTGCTAATGGCACGACATGGTAAATCTTAAGTCACGGTTTGTCTTTGTCTTCTGCCGATATTTGTTGTTGATTATGGTCTTGATGTAAATGTAATGTACACATTACGAGCGCCACTAATGATAACATGATTGTATTGAGACTAACTGTGATTGAAGTTGCGATGATTGAAGTCAAGTAGAGTACGTATTAGTAGAGTAGATGTGAAGTGGGCTGTTGTGTTCTTCATGTCAGCGCGGAATAAGAGTGCTCTCACTCACAGTACAACACAATTGATGGAATGAGTGTTATAGAAATTATAGATATAGAAAATTCGTCGATTATATGTCCGTAGACTCGGTCGGGTACATGCAAAGAAGAACAAGTTGCGGCTTTGAGTGGTAATGATGTATCCATGCTGGATTCACTCTTGTTCTCACATTGAAATAGTACATGGCATTTGAATGTATGTAGTGGTCACGAAATGACGTTGGCGTTGTTGGCAGTGCCTTGATTTGTGCATATAAAGCACACTTTAATATTTGTGCATTTTAAGTGTTCAACATAATTCGTACTGTGTACATACATTAATAGTAATGTATAGAAAAGAGTAAGGAGATTCATTACAGAAATAGGCAGGTCTGTATACGTACTCAATGTACATATAAGTAAAGTTGAATTGATAATGAAGAATTGGTTTTGTTTGATGTTTGCAGAGCAAGAGGGACACTTTGATGGTCCATATCAAATGGTTCTACCGGCCTTGTGAAGTAAGTAATTATATATCACTCAATAATTAAGGTAATTTATAGCTGATAAAAGCTATTTAAACTAGTTAATTTGACTAATTTATAAACGATATTTTAAAACGGGTTTCAGTTCCAGAGACTACTAACCAATTTGAAGGGGTGTTTTTCACCATCTTTGAAATTCTAAATTTTTTCGAAAAATTTCGAAAAAAATGTTATTTAGCCAATTGGGATTTCAGATATGGCATTGACACTTCCAGGAAAAATGTGTTTTACCACTTATTCAATCATTTTAGTGATATTTTTTATTATAATGGTATTTATTATTGGTAAATATCGAAATAAATCACTAAAATGATTGAATAAATGGTAAAACACATTTTAATACATTTACAAATTAAGATACATAATTATTGACCCTCCACATCACAAATCACAATGCATACGTCTTTAATGGATCATCTCTAACCTTTTCCAAACACTCCTGAACACTGCTGCATCCTCTAGCTTCATCTCTGGTCTTAGGAATGGTCGTAGGCTCCTTGTTTTTCTTATTCATTACATGATGTTTCAACGCTTTATTTTCAACTGCATGGTTTCGTGAAGCAAGCGTGACGTCAACTAGGCAAGTCTCACCGCAATAATGCCCAACTAACTTACCCTCGCAGTAGTGAGGGGAAATGTAAATGTATCCACACAAAGCCTCTTCCTTATTGCTTGGGTTGCCTACCACAAAATTTAATATTATTTGAATGACAACATGTACAGGGGCGTAACTCGGTGGGTGCTGCTAGGTCCCGATTACTGCACAAAGCTAACGTTTTTCAAATATTGAAGGAAGGATGTTCCGACATTTTATAATCATGGATTTCCTACCGACGCTTAATACCCGCCCTCACATTATAGTTACGCCCCTGAAATGATAGAATTTTATTTACTAATGGAATGTATTTAATTACAAACAAAACTTACCGAAAACCCTCTCGTCACCTCGGTCGCTTATACAAAATGTGTCGTTATCGTCGAAAACCAATGTTAATAATTCATCAAACCTTGTATTGCGTATTGTATCTTTTCCTTATGGGAAAATTAAGTTTAGGTGGAGACAGGAAGGATCGCTCTCAAAAATTACAATTAAACTTTTGTCTTTCGTCAAGTTCCAAACTTGAGGAATGACTACGAAGTTAGTGACCGCTAAGTGATTTCGAAAATTCAAACACCTGTGGCCAATCAGTACATTTAAATGTAAAATATTCAATGTTGGTTACTGCGATGAACGTTTGCCGACAAAAATGTTTTCTCGCAATCCATACACTTTTACCATTTTAAATTAGTTAAATTAACTACTTAGATGAGTTAAATTGGCGGGTCACAAATTGTTTACTAGCTCGAAACCTGTGAGCATAGACATCTATCTAATATCCTGCGAGCAATAGTAATAGCTAGTAAAGCAAGAAAAACACTGATGAAAACATCATTTGATGCATGCATAAATACATATGTACACAGTAAAAAAATGGTATGGTATCGTATAAGCTAAAACATTGTTCCATATGTAATTAATTCAAGATATTTATTGGTCTTAGGTTCCCGAGACAGTGTACCAACTCCTTATTCAAGATAGAACTGCTGTTGAATCGTCGTCTTCTTCTTCCAACTCCACTTCGAACGGTAAGTCAGTTGAACTTTGTTATATTGAACAAGACAGGAGACGGCTTGAGTTGAATTGGAGCTGAGGTTGAGAAGTACCCTCTTGAGTTTGAGACAAAAGAAAAGACTAGCGCGACAGCTTACATTCAGTGAGCTGAGGACACCACTCCGAGTTTGGCACTTCACAAAGCATTTTGATTCGACGACAGGAGTGAAAGCGTAGGTTGTAGATCGTGGGACGACCAGACAGAAATAAACATAATAGTTAGACAAATAGCGAACTTTTACACCCTATTGTTTCTTTTATCGGTAGCCCACAGCTCCACTATAGGTGTAGGTACAGATACATTTACAAGAGCTTGTGGCGAATGTGGTGGCACACCGAAAGGAATCATAGCCCCACTTGGATACTAAGCTATATTTATGAAACTTAACTGAAGCTGAAACTAGTATGAGGTTTACAATTAAGCAGTATACGTGCTGTACATGGCATGCAAATACAATGCAGGCACGATTACATATTGGAGTTTGTATTTTTTTACTTTGTTGCACAAAGAAAACGCAGCGCTCGATCAAAGTCAATGGTTTGGTATTGTTGTTATTGTTATTGAGAGGTGTCAGTGAATATCCGCAAATAAACTTTTAGGATTCAAGAAATTGGACTGCTGTGATACCCTGTTAGTCGATGAAAGTGCAGTAGAAGTAGGAGTGATGTGTTTTCAATTTTTTTGGCAGTTTTTACACTTACAGACACACGTCACAGAGTGTTGTGTAATGAAAAATTGATATAGGTGACTTTTATTCTGTAGGCTGTAGCAAATCGGATAACATCGCTTCTCTCTTCCCCGAAGTTTGCGGACGAGAGCTCTTCATTTCGGATGCTACTGACACATATCCAGTGTCAGTCTTGAGGTAAACATCTACTTGATCGTACACCTACATTATTTTGTCCTAGACATGACATCCTTAACTATTACTATTCATTTGAAGTGTAAATTATTATTTAGCATTGCTAAATACATGCGTTCGCATCACATTATTTGCAAATACAATATTTAATATATTAGTCTCATTGCGACATTGTTGACGTACGTAAATTCAATTAAAGGGCTGTACCTATATTTAATTTTAACAAAATTGTGTTGAATAGAACTTGGTATATGCTGTCCAATAGTATTACAAGAAAATCTTTAAAGTGAGTACCTGTTGTGAGCGCTAGAAAGTGCACTCTCACAATCAGTGAGTGGTGAAACATTGGGATTTGATTTGACAAGATTGTTTTGTTTTGCAATTATGATTTTGATCTCTGTAGCAGGTGTTTAACTTAGCTGAGCTAAGATGATATTTAAATCTTTCATTTGTACCCCTAGATTTTAATTGTCTTCCATATTGTTCCTACGATAGTGAAGTGGTAAACTTACTTTATGATCAACTAAACCTGAAAAGGGGGAGCTGACTGTAGTCAGCAGGCAAGTAGAGAAAGAGTATATTGTATAACAAACCGTCGCGTTGGAATAAAGGCATACTTTGGAAAATGATGCGAAAGAGAAAAGTTGGTCTACAAATTCCATACTATGCTGTGCTTAAAACATGAAAATGACGGTTCATTAGAAGGAAGTTTTGATCAAAAGGAAATCGAAAAGTTGAAGTTAAAGCATTTAGACTATCAGGTCGAAATAGAACTGAATTCATTCATTTCTAAAACATTTCACTTTACAGAATATCGATTTTATGTAAAAGGTTTGAGAATTGATAGAACCAAAGATTCTTGGGTTCTCTCTATTATATAGAAAGCGATATGAAGAAAATGCTGTACAGTACGCTGTTTGATACATACATAAGGGGTATACGATATAAACAGACGTTACTCGACAATGCATATAAACAATAATTGGTATTCCCTATTTCATCGTTTCGTGTTGCCTGGTCAAATGGAGAAAGCATGGGTGGGTATACGTTACATGGTAACATGGTAGGTACCGTAGTGGAACACAACACTTTGTAAGTAAAAGCGAAAAATATAACAAGATTCAAAATATTGGATGGCACGAGAAACAAAGACAAGTTCTCGTACCATCTGCCTTTCTCAACTTGGTTTGTTTGTTTTTGTGCTCTGAGCTAGGAGGAATTTTCTACTATAATGTCTTTCGGTGTGTGTTTGTGTATAGCCCTGTTCTGTTGTAATAAGTGCAATATAAGATTATGTGATATGCTGTTATTCTTTTAGGGGTTTGTGTCGTGTGGAACATTTTGCAGAGTTGTCTACACTGATTCATTCATTCAAGCCGTGCCCAGACAGTTTCTTTTACGTGTTGGGTTACAACCCGGAAACACGCAGGCTGGCGTCGACTCAAGTGAGTTCATTTTTTCACCATTATTTACATAAATAGCCGACTTACGTGACAAGTCATTTAATTGTGATTGTTATAACAGTGAAAGAAACAATAATATATGTAGCGTTTTCTTTACAGGGTGAAATACGGGTTGGCCCGTCTCATCAGGTACTTATTTCTTGTTTACTGCATTTATTCAGATTCCTTTAAAGATTATCCTTCAATGATTGACTCTCCCTGGTCTTGTTTTAAAGTTTTAACAGGCTGAAGCTAAGCTAGCAATCTCATTTTTATTTATTGCCTTTTGAGTGCTTTCTCCTTCCCAATTTGCATTAATGGAATCTACTTTGTTTACAAAGATATGCATTCAGAAGGTGGTGCATATATGTCATAGTTCAAACTATACAATACTTATTGGCATGTCTCTTCGTTCATCATTACTAATGTATGTAGTAACAGTATCAACTACACATTTGAATATAGACAATACGTCCCTCAATTTGGCATAGATACATACTGTGTATATAGTAAACTATAGAGAAGATTTAATCGGATTTGTTTTGTTTCTTATTGGAATAAATAATGGATAGAAAGTTTGGAAAGGAAAAAAAGATAAAAGCATATTCACCAACAGTAAACGAAAGGAAATGTAAATTATAGAAACGTGGTATTGCAGTTCGATGACGTATCAAGTCACATACAGGACATTATATTATAGCGCTGATCCGAGGTAGCGTTACCATGTACTACTTGGTAAATATTATACACAGTCTCGCAGCGTCGCAGCTCGGAATCTCAAGTAATTGAGAATCAAAACAATGAATTTGTACTAGTGTGCACTCATTTTACTTTGGTTGTGCCGCACAACTGCGTAGTGTACACTTTACTTAACATTCCTAGTTTTGTATTGAAAGTCGTTGTTATTGGTACTAATTCACTAAATTAAACGAGATACGAGAATCGGTCAGCAAATGAAAAACACCTGTATTGGTATGGTGTGGATTCTGTAGCCTGCTGCAACTGCAACATTTGTTATGTTCATTTCATTCTTGAATACAACAGGCATTGCATCGATGGAAGTAAACATTTTGTTAAACATTTATTTTATTTTGATTGATGTGTGTGTAAAACAGAATTGTGTTTAGAAGCGCGTCAATTTTAAATTATTGTGTATTAATGTCTTTCCTTCATTCTTAAGCCTAGATTGCATTACATTTTCCTTTATCTACTACAATCATCATTAGATTTTAGGTTCAAGTTGTTTGTGAGTGGTGAATATTGAGTAATTAGTGTTAGTGAGTCATAGTGAGGTACAAAACTGGTGCAATTAGCTTATTAATTCTGCATTCCCGAAATATACTTAATTTAATCTGTTATTTATTTATGTAGTTAATTAAAGCTAAACTCATGCGTGAATTTAAATTTAATGACAACATGCATTGGAAGATCAGTCAACTGTGTCAATTGAAATACCCTCAATCCTTACTTTTATCAATATAAAGTTGATGATTACATTTATAACCTGTATTTTAATAAATTAAAATACCTGTTTCTATATACAGGCTCGTCTTCCAGAATTGCAAACAGGAGTGCCTGTTAGATGTGAAGATTGGGAAGTACTATGTTGGAGGCCCGGTGTATCTGTGGACGCAGATTTAGTAATGTACTTGAGAGCCGCCAGGTCTATGGCTGCATTTGCTGGAATGTGTGATGGAGGTTCTCCAGACGATGGGTGTTTAGCTGCATCTAGAGACGACACTACTATTAACGCATTATCTGTTGTAAGTCGGACAGTACAAATTTTTGAGCAATACGACTAGAAGACATGAGATGGTACACAATAAATTAAAGCACTGGTTCAAACTTTCAAACGGATGTAATTTTGTGTGTTGTTTGGAAATTAAAAACGTTTTCGTACAGGATGTATAAACTAAACAGACAATTCTGAAGAATAAGAATTTTTGTTTATGAGAGGTATTTTTTACAGTTTTTGTGGTTAATCTGTTGCTGAATTCTTTAAATACTTAATTAGATTTTTTACACAGTGTACTATACACGCTTTTATACATACTGCAAACGTGAAAGAGTTATTTGATGTCGATTTGACAATGTTCTTTTTACATAGCACACCAGCGCACACGAAGCATTTCAAAAAATAATAGCAGTTTTTTTTATTGTTTATAGTTTATTAATTTTCGAGTTCCTTAAGCATATTAATGAATCTGGGTAGAACAATGAAATGAATGGTTTCCCCTTAAGCACAAGTAATTAGAACAATGAACAAATAAATGCAATGAACCCCTTTTTGTTTTCTTGGTAGTGATAAAACTTGTAAACTTTCGTCTGTTAACTCGATTCAATACCCACCACATTTTATAGTTAGTCGGGATCGGGAAACATGTATGTTCAAATAAAATCTCCAAAATTTTTGATCAATTGTTTTTCTTTTTCACATGCACTTATTCGTTTTTGCGTGTGGAGTGTTGTTGGGGTGTTACCCAGTATGTGTAAATCTGTATCCGCAACAATAAAATCAGTAGTGATTCTATGTGTTACGGCTATGTTGCCCATTTTTTGGAGGGTCAACTAGTTGAGTAAGGAAGGAAAGTATATGTAACAGCAAAAGCAACACCTCGGCTATCGTTGATTTGGTGATGAATTCAATTAAGACTTAATGATGACTTTTTAATTTTTTTGTAGCTTCACGATTCCGGGTACGACCCTGGAAGAGCGCTTCAAGCCCTGGTCAAGTGTCCTGTGCCTAAAGGAATTGATAAAAAGTGGTCTGAAGATGAAACGGTAAGTCAAGTCAAGTATATAAATAAATGTAAAAGTTGAATTATGTTGCCAAAATTTGGACCATTTTACTAATTTTTAAAAATTATTTTCAGAAACGATTTGTAAAAGGACTACGGCAATACGGAAAGAATTTTTTTCGAATAAGGAAAGAATTGTTGCCCCACAAAGAAACAGGAGAGCTGGTAGAATTTTATTACCTGTGGAAAAAAACTCCTGGGGCTGTCCCAAGTAGAACCCACCGCAGACATCGAAGACAAAGTGTCCTTCGAAGAATTCGAGCCCCACGGAACTCACGCAACAACAAGGAAGAGCCGGGTAAACTCCATTTAAATTCCAATGTCAATGGTTTACCTTTGGCGGGATCTTGTCTCTTAGGTAAATTGGGACAGTCCTCTATTTCCACATTGACATTTTTCTTGTTTTCTGTATTTTCTCCTGTCTTATTGTTAATGTTAGCTGGACCACGTAGAAATTTGAATCTTACTTAGAGCTTACTCAAGTTTGAGAAATGCTTAGAAATTGCACATTTAGACTGTACTGTGTATAAGTTCTGTTCATATTTGTATGTATACCTTGAAGTCTTATTGTTAGTTGATATTGAAATGAACTATTTATTTTCCTGTTTTTTATGAAAGCATGAGATGTTTTCTATTCTGGAAGGGATTTACAATTTCAATTTAACGGTTTATTCTACATATAAAAAGCTTAGTTGTAATGCTATCCTATTTCCGGTTTCTAGAATCTAGATACTATGCCATCAATATCAAAATAATTTAATTTATATTTATGATGAATATAATATTGTTACAATCTTACATTGCTACCTTAGGTGATTTGAGCTCTGCAAGTGAGGAAGACAACTCTGAAGAAGATTCTGATTCAAGAGATCTAAGCGGATACCATTGTCGACATTGCTTTACGACTAGTACGTCTATATTGCATATATTATGTCTTAGATATATCAGATTGGAATGGATTGTCGATTACAATTTACATATATTACAATGGATATATGAGTGATTACTTTGAATGGACTTTGTAATGCGGATGAACTAATTTTTACGTTTTGTGGTTAATCAAATGCCGTTTATTCGAAAATATTTGTATACATATCACAGGAGCACTTAAATGCTGTGTATGTGTGCTGTGAACTTTGTTTATGCAATTACGGTCAGATTTGTGCAATTCTACAAATTAGAATTGCACTCATAATTATATTCATAATTATAAATGAATTAAATCGAAATATATATATAAATATTGTACGATTTGAAAAATCTTCCCGATCATTTTATCCGAGACGCTGGCAAGACTCGTGTCTTTTGTATTCAGCTAAACTTGCCCAATGCTCATTAGTGTAATAAACATCGAGTCTTTTTGTGTAATGTTACCATTTACATGACTCTATATGTACAATTTTTTGTAAAATTAACGTTACATTTTATATGAATTTATCCACTAATTTCAGCTAATCCTTTTTACCCTGTGGCGTCATAGTTAGTACGCTTAATTAATCAATTTCTATGAGTCACATTTTTATTTCATACTTGAACGTTCGCTGGCTAACAAACATAAGTATAATATTTGACAATTTTGAATGAAATTTCCTAATGGATATTTATATTCAGATAGATATATTTAGATTTTTTGTAATATGTATTTTAGTGCCCCAAGTCCACATCAATATCCTTTAAACTGATTTCTTACCACAATAGGTCTGGGTTGCGAAAAAGTATCCCTTTTGTACCGGGAGAACAGTATTCACGGAGAGGGGACATTTTTTCATACAACAGATTCAAATCATGTACTTTTATAAGAATTCGAAAACATTATGACATGTATCTACTTCTTTCGTTCTACAGATTCGAAAGATTGGCACCACGCAGGAAAAGACAAGACCCTCCTGTGTACGGACTGCAGACTTCATTTCAAAAAGTACGGGGAGCTCCCAACGCATGATGGTCCTAAAGATCCACCATATATGTTTAGACCTGTTCATGACGACGAGGGTCGCGTAAGGACTCGAACCAGAACCAAAGAGTTGGTGAATTCACCGCCAAACGTAATCACAAATCCTTATTTTCTACTGAAAATGTGCATGTTTAACGTATCTCGAGTCTGAATGTTTATGTGGCTGTTCAAAAATTTTGCTATTTTTAAAGCTAGGCGGCTTTCCTTATTTGGATGAAGTTGATACCTAAAACATAAGTTATCCATATATTATGTCTTTGCTTTTAACCTAAACAACTGAAAAATATCACGTGTGTAACACCAGCCTAGACGCATTCTAAATAAGATATCCTTTATTTATCATATAAGTCAGTCAACGACTATACAAATACACCAATATAAAAAATGTATCGTAATGCAATTTTGTGAACAAAAACTTGTTGTGCTGTTCAATTTCTAACATTTAAATGTCTGCGAGTAGTTAGAAAAGCTACGAGCTAATTTTAATGGTGTCCATAAAACCTGATGAACAGCAGGAAAATACATGGTACCCCTTCATTATTGTTTAAACACAATAATTATGTATTCAATAATAATATCTTCAGCCACTCAGCTATTAGATTGACTAAGCATCCATAGAATGTTATAGGCTGCTGATTGTCAGTCATCTGTATGGAACAAGTTATTTCATGTACAAGGCGGTGTACAAAACTAATTGCATGTCGTTTGCTTTCGCTACGTTGGTATATATCTATAATCTAATTTGCTTGAACTATCAATGCACACGCAGTCTGTTCTGCAGTGCAATGTAAAGAGGATTATGTCGCTGTGGTTGTTGCATCGTTGCAGGTCTTCCCTTCGTTTACTTTTATTTTATTAGGATGATGAAGTGAAAGTAATTTAGTAGTTAAACAGTTGTGCATGGGAGGTACACAGATGAGATGCAAGGATATTTGTTATTGGGTTTGTGTTGTTATGTAGTTCACAATACATTGCTAATATATATTTTATTATGTACGCAGACAAGTATGCGTATATGCCTTCTAGTCAAGTGAGTGAGTGGGGTTACTTGTGGAGGTAGAGACGTAAAGATACTCAACAGTACCTAACTACGTCATACGTTTTTAGTTACAACATGTACCTATTCACTGCTAGTGCTGCTTAAAAAAGTTGAAAGTGTGTGGAGCAATAGCTTAAGGTATGTGTACAGATTGAACACTGGCACTAGAGGTTGGATACGTGAGTGAGGTATTCAGATGCAGCCACTCTGTTGTGTTGACTGTTGCATAAATATCTATAGAGTGGTGGTTAAGGTTGGGTTGTAGTAGTAGTTTGCTGTGGTTGTACTTATTTTGCAGTATGTGTACGTTGTGGTGGAGAAGCAAAATAAATGTGCATTGTGCATGCAAAAGCACAAAAGCGAATGGCAATAGGAATAGGTAGCATGATAGCGTTTATGTGAGTGTCTCTCGTCTCGAAATCTTAACTAACATTTGATTTTGATCTTTGTGTCTGTGGATACAGAATGCAAGGAATCGACCAAAGAGAGGCAGTGGGACGAGCACGCCTGAGCCCGAGATGAAAGGCTCAGGGAGGAAGTCACCCGGTGCGGCTAGTAACACATCCTCATCCAGTGATAAAAGCAAGAATAAGGTAAGCTCGCTCCACTTTTCGACTTCATACGAATCGCTCCTGACATGCCGACAAGCAATAGCGGCGGTAGAAGAAGTTATATGGCTGAAAATTGCCTCCGAGTTAAAGTAGTTAAATTTTTGTGTAGGCAGTCTGTATTCGCCATGCTTCCAGTGAAACTAAGTGTGTATTTATTTATCAAGTGATCCATGTTAGGATTTTTCTGCACTGTACACTTGCCACGTGAATCGGTCTTCTTTCTGTGTATAGTTAGTATTCTCTCTGACCACTGGTGCAATTGTGTATACGATCCTCCGAGAATTACTATTGTGATATTAGGGTAATTGAACGCGTAGTAGTATTTTTGAATGGTATTTGTTTTTCTGTGTAGTATCTGTATATGATTGAGTTAATGGTGGTTTTGACAGTTCAATTTGCGAACAAGATAACATTCAGATTTATTTAAACAAGTGGAAAACGTGAGATATTGTGACAAAAGGAATTGAGTTTCCATATAGGCTATCAAGTTTATAAAGGAGCGAAATAAGTGTTGGTAGAAATTTAGCCTGCAGTCTATTCAAGAGTCAGTTAGATGTAATGAAATACAATTGTGTTTTTATAGTGAATGAGGTTGTGCTGTTTGTGAAGTAGGGGGAAAACATGAGTGTAAATTTGTTTTGCGAGTTAGACGTTTGTATGTGTGTTATAATGAATAAGTGTAAGTGTTAGACAGAGATCATAACTAGGCTTGTTAGGGAATGTCAAATGTAGAGATGTAGGAATGTAAAATATAGTAGTAGTATTTCTATATAATATGATGCGGCTTGCTTGCTATAGGGCAGGTTATCTTGTCTCGATGGGCCGTTTGTTCGTTGGTTGCGAAAGAAAGTGGCAGGCTGGCATGTAGACGGGTGGCGCACGTTAGGGTTAGTTGTTTAGTTGGTGTAATGTAGGAGATCTTTTAGATGTACATGATGGGAACGTACATGTGAACTGTAGATAGAAAAGAACAAGAAGTTAAGATGAGAGCTGCGGCTGGGATTCTTTGCACTTGCAGATAATAATAAATGGGAAGGTGTCGACAAGAGTGATGCAGAAAGGGGGAATAGGGTATTAACGTGTTGTCAGTTGTCAGGATAGATATGTGTATAGCTATCTAAGTATCTGTAAAAGCCGTCGTGTAGTGAAATAAAGTTCCTTTTAGCCTAGTCAAGTCACTACAACTACAACTAACTCCTAGCAGTACTCGACTGACTGTGACTTAAGCAGTAAAGTAAAGAAGAAAACGAACGATGTGTTATGTTATGTGCTCTCCTGTCTTCATCTCAATCTCAACTCTTTTATACATTATGCGTTGTTGGAGTTACGTACTTTACTTATGGTAGTTTGTGCCCAGAAGCTGGGAGAGCGAGCGGTTTATGGGTTGGATTACGGCGGAATGTTCCTACTTTATTTTGACACATCTTGCATGCTTCAGTTCGTGTCCTGACTGTCTTCAGTTGGCTTCGTTGGGCCGATCGTCTGCTGTGTAGTAGACTCTATCTACTAGGACCAGATATTCACTCTCTTTTGAAAGTGGTGGAAGTTTTGGGAACTAAGAACTACACACTCTCAGCAGAGTATCATGCATTAAACACAATGCTGCTAAGAGAGTGTCGTAGGACATGTAGAAAATAGTTTCTTTATTACCTCGGTCGAGTTCTATGAAGTTAAGTTTGTTGGATGGTTTCGTGAAGAAGAAGGAGATGCATAATCTAATGTAATGGGTTATGGATGGATGGATCCCTCCAGAAGGCATGGGATGTGATGTGATACGATCTGAGTGAACTGAACATAGCTTCTTCTCGAGCTGATGTAGTCATGATTTGCTTTTTTGCCCTGAAAGTTTGCAACCAGGCATGCATGCATAAATAGCTGTGGTTCTTTCTTCTTTCTTGTACACAGATGATAACTTAACCTCATGGTTGCCCTTGGGCAAGTTTTTTTTTATCACATCGACAGACTCTCCTGGTGATGAGAGTCATTTACGGGTCAAAGGTGAAGGATTCATTTTAGATGTAAGGGTTTAGAAATTCTAAGGGACTGTACTCAGCATGTCTCTGAACATAATATTGGCTTTATCACGTCCATGTGTATAGTAACATGCACATGCGTGTGCACACTGGAAAGATGTACTATGGTTGCCTTCACCGAACAATAATATTTACTCCATGTGTTTCCTACCACCAGTGAATACGAATGGGTTTGAAGAGCTCTCTGGAGTTGTTTCTTTTTATGGGTGGTGTGTAGTAGAAGGTGGGCCAGCGCAAGAAAAATATTCATTCCGATAATTATTATAAGATTGTTCCCTGAGGAAGGGCAGGTCATGCATAAGGAAAGATAAATCTTATGAATGCTCCACTTCAGTGCTAATTCAATAATATACACTGTTGTCATCGCGTTAAATGTGAATTAGTGATGATATGTTGGGGGGAATCTGAACACCCATTAATCAATCATGTGCAAAGCTTTATTATTAAATGCTTGCAGGTCCTCCAATCCTTTTACTTGACAGACCAACTTCTAGCTGACTTATGGCCATGCAAGACATATCTATCTGTATAGCCTTAGCCATAGACAGAGTTAGATATTTATATGCCTTTGACTTGTTCCTTTGCCAGTGTTTCTTTCGACTAAACGTCCCCACGCTATTTATTTGTTGCGGATGAGATTGTGTAACGGGTAGCGGAAGGTAAGGATTGCCGACTACAACATATCTTGTGCAGATGGATAAATAGATGATGAGTCGACGGGCCTTGTGTTAGTCTTGGAGGTGAAAAATGGATGCACTTACACTTCACGACAAATTTAGAAATGGGATCCAGATCTGCGCTGATCCGAGTCACACGTTCCATTCCTCCGTGTGTATCTGCATTCCATAGTACTTTCTATGTCTTCTTTCCTGGTTGTTCACATTCGACTTGAATTTTCTGTACAAATAGGCAATACATGAAAAGGAAAATAGAAAAAAGAAGTTATCGTACAATACACACAATACATATCTCGATGGCAAACAATCATCTGATATTCACAATGCAACAAAGCACCACCGAAAATCTTTCAGATAACATCAAAACAGGCAGTTTTCACTGAACTCCTACCAAGACAGGCTTTTTGTTCAAAGTATAAGACATCACACAGGCGCGTATAGGTATTTATGCTACATTCCGTGCTATTTGGAAAACTGATGAAGTGAACCTTTTCCTTCAGGAGTCGATTATGGATAAATTTTCTATATTTTATTCAGATTGACGGTGATACGACATTTGTGCTGTAATCTGTTAACAACCCTTCGTATTGGAATTTCATTTTCAAACATTGTAAATCTAAATGTTTTTAGTTACGGTACTGGTAGTCAAATTAGTACAATTAAACGTTTAAGTCGTGTTCACGTTAGTTGGATTAACTGTCTAACGACTGAAGTAGCGAAGATTTGGAAAATGTTGGAATGAAATCAAAATTCTAAGCATAGGTCTCATCTCATGTATCCTATGCCTCCATGTGTGTCTTAACTTACACGCATGCAAATATACAAGGGATGCTTACGGCAGAGAGAGATGCATAAAGTTTATGTATACTGTATACTAGGACAAACTACAGTGTACGTAATAGTACTACTACTCCAAATCCACTGTAATAACCTTGCTTTACATTACATTATTTAAGAAAGATGTCTGTCCTGTCTTCGATGCCAGTAGTAAGTTTGGAATGAAAATGGATACAGATAGAATAAAATGAATACAGAACAAGTAATGAAAAGGAAAAAGAGAATTATGCAGGGAAATCGTGTTATTCTATAGATGCAAATGTGTGCCAAGACCGATAACAGTTTTTCTCCCGTTGAGTTGACTCTCATCTTCTGTCTCGCGGCTTCTCGCTTGTTTCATTTTTGGCAGTGCAAAGGAGAGATGAGATTTGCGAATTTACATTGCTTGACTGACTGAGTGTATGTATGTATGTTATTTACATACCTATGCAAATGTACCTATCTGCGTATGCACTGTGTACCATAAAATCCCTATATTTATCTGTACAGCGTGTATGTATGTAGTACTACTATATGTATTATACTTATGTATCATGCTCGTTCAAGTATGTATTACACAGTTGACAGTGTTTAGACGTAACCATACTTTAGGGACGGTCCTTTTAGTAATGTTAGGACAGTGTATTTATTTAGTCGTATGTTGTTGCTTATAATATCGTACTACTGGCAAGCAAGGGATACGTCCCAGTCAAATCAACGAAACCAATTCAGTTGCTCGTCTAGTCTACAGTATACATATAGTACGAATAATTCCATACGAATGCAATAAATGTTGTACAGTAATGTGGAATGTATTATTCTTTCTGCCATTCACTCTCACACTCAACTCATTTCCATTTGACAAGGAGCAAACATTATTAGACGTATAAATGAAAATGCAATGGGTCAGAAGAAACGTATACTACTAACACACCAGTGTGCTAGTGTTGTGAACTAATTAGTGTGATTTCGCTGAATGTTTATTTCTGTCCTACGCCATCCGTAAGGTCATGTTGTAAGTGGCACTATCAGCCAAATCGCATTTGTTTCTTCACAGTACTGCTGCTGGTACAATACAATGAACTCTCATATAAACTAATTGCATCATTTTACCAACTTCAAAAACACGCACAATTCCGAAAAATATTTTGTATTAAAATATTTAAACAACTGTGTGCTCTGGGTGAAAAAGTGTTAGAATGTAACAGTTTGAATTCATTGGAATACAGTCAGTTTCATTGAGATCTTACAGAGAGACACTATAAAACATTGATTCAGCAGTAGGTTGGGTTTCCATTTGAGTGTAATTTGTTGTCTGTTCTTTTTAAGATAGCATGTACAATAATATTCGTATCCACACAGTGGCCTGACTCTTCACCCTAGCACATTTTAAATGTCTTGTAGTGCTATTATATCACTTGTATGTGAGAGATAACGTGGTGTTCGCACATCTATTTAGATATTATACTACTGCATGACTCTTGACTACCCTACTTACAGAGAAAAGTGGCGGAAAATGAGGAGGTACGAGTAACCGATTTCAACAGTAGGAGACGTTGATTTTCACTCACTCAGTCAAGTTCTTATTGCGAATGTTAGTTCTGTCGTGGGTTTAGTAAGTCTCAAGTCGAGCCTTACAGAAGTTGAATGCAAGGATTGTAAGAATTAAGCTACATCGGTTTTCTGTTCTAACTCGAGTGAGTTTCTGTTTGTGTAGTTGACGTTGCGGTTGAGTTGGGATTAGCATGGCAAATTGGGTCTGGCTAAAGATAAGTTGAATTTAAGTCGTCGTGTAAGTTGAGCATTGGAGTAAATGGAGAGAAGGAATGTTAGATTGGGAAGTGGAGCAAATTATTTGTCGTCGCAAGATTGACTGTTAAACATGTTTTGATAAAGCGTGAGTGCTGGTGGCAGAATTAGTGCTAATTCGGTTTATCACCATGAACATTAAGGGTGGTCTTGCAAACGCGTAATTTTTCGGAAGTCGCCTGACTTTTGTTTGTTTTGGGTGGCTGTCGACGAAAAATTTCAGAAGGTGAAACAGGATTATAAAGTTCCGTGACAAATTGGAACTGAACATTCTTACTTACAAATTAAGTTAGTAAATGACATGTTGGTTCAAGTGAAGTGGGAATCCAGAACTCCGTTTAGTGGTAATGAGGAAAATTCGGACTCCATGGGAGATAGGGCAAGTGGTCTTTACACGTCTTATGTTTTAGTTTTTATAAATATTGTTGACTTAAAATGTAATTAAAATATTGTGGCTATTATAACTATGTATATAAATACATATACATCCACTCCGTACCTTAGTCACTTTTTAACAGACTCGGAGCTATACTTAAACTGGTAGTTGCAAATGTTGTGTAGATTGAACTCATATGTACTTAATCTCATGGACGTGTATTGTATTTTTATTTATAGTCCAATGCCGCGAGCCCTCCGCCTCGTGCCAGGAAACGTGGGAAGGACGCAGAGGATGATAAATTATCTAATAGCAAGAAAAGAAAAGAGGATCGTGCAGATGTAATAATTTTTACTTAATTGCTTGACACTTCAAATTGTTAGTGCTCCATATGCCAAATTTACTTATTCACCTTTTATATTTCATTTAACAGAGTCCATCTGCAAGTTCCGTGGGCAGCTCTGTGGACGATGAAAATGAAAATGAAGCCATTGACATGGACAATGAAGAAACTCCAGACGCTGAGAATTCAAGTTCTCGTACATCGTCTCCATCCCCGGTTGACCCATTGACCACTGCTCCCGCAGCACTCGGCAGCTCGGACAGTCCAAGTCCTGTGGCTGTTGTTCCGCTGTCTAATGTAACGTCCCCTTCGTCAGGATCATCCTCAATCACCCACCTTGTAATTCCAGAACCGAAAAGGCTGGATCTTGGTTCCAGCATGCCTACTTCAGCTGAAAGTCCATCAGCCACTTCCTGTGGAGATGCTCCAACTCTACCGTCACTGTCTTCAGAAACTCCTACTATTGGTGGATTGACACCTAAAATCGAGAATGAAACTTCAGATATTGCTCCTACTACTGCTACGATTTCGAACAATTTAGGAATGCGGGGTATATTTGCTAATGGAACTAGTACAAGTGAAATGCCTACCTCAAGTGCAGAAAGTGGAAACATTGTATTACGGAATGCTTTTCCAACAAATGTAGTGCAGGGAACCGTGGTTGATCCCTTCATTAATGTACCAATGCCGTTATCTTCGCTGAATTCTAATGTCGGAACACCCGGAATTAAAATGGAGAAAGATATAAAAATCGAGCCAGGCACTAGCAATGTCACAATGATCAAAGAAGAGAATCCGGTCGTTGCGCTGCCAGTGTCCACTGCCCCTTCAGTTGCTACTACGATGAGTGGTACATCTGTTAATCTAACACAGTCAGACTTTATTAAGGAAGAAGGCATTACCCCTGACATTAGCAGTCATAGGGGGGCTTTGCAACCTCCAGATGGCTTGATTGCTCCTATTGCCAATAATCCCCTGAATACAGTTAATCTGGCCAATGTTAAAATTGAGCCAAGAGACGAAAAGCCTGTATTAACTACACTTAACAGTGTGAAGCCCGAAGAAAGTGCTTACCTCTTACAACAACGTGGTGACGAAGACCCATTAGGAATGAGATCCAATGCTCTCGGCAGTTTAAACAATTTAAGTATGAATATTGGATTAAATATTCCTCCATATGGTAGCAGTAATCCTACTGTGAGTTCTTCGTTAACAAATCCCCCACACAGTGGTATTATGACTGAATTGTCTCTTAAGCTGCCGGCAGCTTCTGATGATAATGGGGCACCTTTGATTAAAATCAAAGATGAAAAATCTCTGCTGTCTCCTATGGAAGATCTCAAAAAACCGTTCGGTGTGTTAGAATGTGGTAATAATAATGGAAGTTCGAGTGGTCCTTCTATGGACAGTTCTAGTTTAGGACCTGGAGGAATTTTATGTCACCCATCTGCTAGTAATAGTTTTCACATGCCGGGCGTGTCCATTCCAAAGGGTTCTCCATTGTCACAACCGCCTTCGCTACATTCTCATGGTCTGGTACCAACTCAGCCGTCATTAGCACAAATACCGCCACAGCACTCCGGCACTCATTCCGGCTCCCCTTCCACAGCTGATGCAGTGATCTCGTCCGCTTCAGTCCTTGCTGGAAGTGAGCAGTCACAACCGCCTCCATCGTCCCTGCAGCTACCTCATCAGACTGCAGTTTCTACTGAATCTTCAGTTTATTCTAGTCCAATGGGGAGATATTACCCACATCCCCACCAACACCAACTCGCCAGCCATCATCATCATCCATTAGCTCACCATCCTCACCACCAACAAATGGGAGGTCCTCACCATTTGGGTCCTCATTCACATCCTCACGGAATGCCTCCTCATCCACATGCTCTCCAACACCCCCTAGGTCATCCTCATCAGCATTCTATGGGTGGTGTTTTACCAGAGCATTCTTCCATGTCCGGAGCGCATCCTCCACAATCTCAGAGCTCTCTTGTCGATATAAAATCGGAAATCATTCCAAATCCTTTACAATCTTTAAGAGAGGTCAAAGTGCCGGGGTATCCTACATTTGATGCTCCACAGTTGTCTTCAAATCCTTCTTCCACCAATACCGTTACATCTACAAGTTCAAGTTCTTCTTCAGTATCGCCCTTCTCTGGACCTGAAAGAGTGAAGCGGGAACCACCAGATGCACCGCCTTCGCTTGGTCCTCCACCGATAATTGGTATGGACAGGAGGGAGGCTACGGGAATGGATAGAAAAGATCTCCATATTAATAATGATCGGGAACGTGAAAGGAGTGAACGCGGAGAACGAGAGCGGGAGCGTGAGAGAGGGGATCGCGATCGTGACAGAGATCGTGATCGAGAGTCACGAGAAAGGGAACGTGACAGGGAGCAACGTGAAAGAGACAAAGATAGAGAGCGATCTGATAGAAGCCCGAAAGTCAGTGCAAATGCACCATTAGGTGGCTCATTTTCAGGACCCACTCCGTCTTCTCAAGCGGTTACACAGCAACAAGGAATGCCACCATCCACGATGGCAATGGTGTCTGCTACAATGACAACTCCTGCAGGACCTCAAGGACCCATACCTCATCCGAATGTACATTTGCCTCCGAGTGCTGGAGCCCAATTCCCAGGAGCTTTTCATCCACACGCACATCCTCATCCCCATGCACATCCACACCCACTCTACCATCATTACCCTTACGGGCCTTATTTCAGTCCTTATCCATTTCATTATGCAACTCCACCTCAAGGAGCACCTAGAATGCCTGGGGTGCCTTCAGTGCCAGCACAGGCTGCTGGACGACCACCTTCGCCTTCTCCTAATAATAATGCAAACGCAAACAATAATAGTGGAAATAGTTCTGGCAGCAGTCATAATCATGGGAAGGCAGCAAACGAAAATCCCTCTGGGTTGCCATCAGCTGTACCACCGTCTTCCTCGCACGGACATCATCATCACTCTAGTAAAAGCAGTACAACAAAGCACAGCAATTCAAGAGATTCTTCTGGCAGTGGCCAAAGTCATGGGCATGGAAATCATGGTCACGGGCATGGACAGTCACATGGCGGTAGATCCCACGGAAATCCCCCCGGTATGAGTAGTTCACACATGGAAAACAGCGATATGGACAATCATAATCAAGATGATGAGCCGGAAGAGACTCCAAGTCCCCATGGAGTTCCTCGTGGGCCCAGCCCTGAGCCTAAACTGGAGGACTCGGAATGTCACCGAAGCCAGAGTGCAATTTTCCTTCGTCATTGGAATCGTGGAGATTTCAATTCTTGTGCACGGACAGATCTAACCTTTAAGCCTGTTCCAGAATCGAAACTGGCACGGAAACGAGAAGAACGAGCCAGAAAACAAGCTGAAAAGGAACGAGAAGAACGAGAGCGGGCAGCGCAAGCCAAGAGACAGGTTGCTACACCAGACAGGGAAAAGAGAGAAACTCCTAAGCCAGGCAGCAACATGGGACAGGGCTTGGGAGGTCCTCCAGGAATGGATCCATCGATGGTCAACTCGCCTTATGACCGATTCACTGGTCGTCCTGGTGGATTCGGTGATACACCTGCTCTGAGACAACTAAGTGAATATGCCCGACCACACACTGGCTTTTCTCCTGGGTCTGGCTTAAGACCGGGACCAGGACAAATGATTCCTCCTCATCCCTTGGAGCAAATGCTTAGTGGACCTTATCAGATGGGACTTTACGGCCCTGCAGCAGCAAGAGAACGAATGGAAATCGAAGCGTTTGAAAAGCGAGAGAGGGAAATTCGTGAAATTCGTGAGAGGGAATTGTCGGATCGGTTAAAAGAAGAATTTTTAAGAAGTGTGCCTGGTCCCCAAGGACCCCCATCTGGCCCAGGTGCCCCACCAGGGTCTCAGGCTAGAATGCCGAATCCATTGGATCCCCATTGGTTGGATGTGAGAAGGTTTGGTGCTTTGGGACCTGGGGGTCCGTCTTTGGGCGGGCTTCATCAGTCAGGATTTGGGCTTTATGCTTCCCCCGGTCCTCCACAGTCTACGTTAAGTCCACTGGAGAGAGAACGACTTGAACGACTAGGTAACAAATCTTTTCATTTTAATTCCCATTTCCATATGAAGGTTAAGGTAGTTTATAGTATGGGACTATAACTACTTTGAATTGGCAGTTACTAATTAAGCGACACTTCCCAGATTTTATTTTGGAAAACAATATTTTGTTTCAAGGAATCCCTACGTCAATGGGTATGCAAATGACAAATGAAGCTCTGTCTGAGCGTCTTCATGCTGAGAGACTCGCTATGGACATGCGTTTACAACTTGCAGGTACACCCACCATGATTAATGATAATCGTTATTAAATTGTACTTTTGATTTGTCCCCACCCAAACAATTGGCTATCCTCATTATTTGTGTGTAGTTTCATTTTGATTAATTTTATTTCGTTTTTCAACTGTTTACACCCAAAGGTCAATTTATGACTAATAATGTAGCTGGACAAATTCCGGGCTACCCAGGAATTGATCCTCTTCTTCACCAAGCGAGTGCCTACCAGAGAACTCCTACAATGATTCCCCCTCGGGATGCAGTCCTCGGTCTTCATCCTGATATTTTGGGAAGACCTTACCCACCTGAATTAGCTCATCATGTAAGTTTAAATTTAGAATTATTATTGTATTTATCAGATGTGAAATGTGCATTTAATCAATATAATGTAAACCATTGCATAGATCTCCGCTCACGAGCAACTTCAAAGACAGATGATTATGGATCGTGAACGCTTTCAACATCAAGGCGGCCCTGGTGGCCCCAACATAGGACCACATCCATCTTTCCTAGCTCAAGAGGAATATCTCCGGTATATGCAAATGTTAACGAAATAATCATCCTGTCTCGTAAAGTTCTCAGCCTAGTACAAGTAGTGCTCCATAATTCTAAAGTTATCACTATCCGCTAAACTCTAAATTATCAAAATATCAGTAGTATTTTTTAGTATTATCTAACTTCTATTCTATTTAAAACAAGGCTTTCGTTTGTTAGCTGTTAGTGCATTCATTCACTTTCTATATCGTTACTCTACTTAGCATCCACTTCTTCCCTCGCCCACTCATCGTTTATCTTCCCTCAAAAATTTCACGTTTGTTATATTTGTATGTGTTTATTACTATTTTTCTTCAGACCACCTATGTTGCTAATGCTAACTAAGTAGATAGTATTGTTGACATGTTGACGGATGAGGAAGTTTAACGAATCTGAAACAGCAATCATCATCAACAATGAGCGCTGTGAAGGAGCCGTAAAGATGTATTGAATTTCAAAACTTTGACATGTGGTTGCAGGCAGCAGCAAAGGGACCGCGAATTGAAAGTTAGAGTTTTGGAGGAAGCGGCAGCCAGACGTCACTAACCCAGTCAAACCAAATATTACACAGTCAGTCCAAAAATTTCCCTGTCTGTACAGTCCAGTTAAGTCTGCACCTTCCAGTGTCATAAAAACAATAACTTATGTTATTAAGTCACACTCTCAAATCGATTCAAAGCACCGAGTTCGTACTCCCGTCTTTTGTTTCGATTTTGGTTCAACCTTTGTAGCTTAATCAAATGCGATTAATTTTCTACCTGTAGATTATTTAATTATGTCGATTTTATTTATTGTTAGTGGTAAAGTCATAATTTAATCTAAGTGTATTTATGAGTAAAAGAAACTTTTGACAATTTGTTTTCAGTTATAATTATAATACGTAAGTGTACAATGATGTTTGGAATGTGGATAGCTCGGGTCGCATTAAGAGTTCATAGATATATTTAGATTGTACTAATTATCAATTATTGTATAAAGTCAGTGATAGAGACCTATTACTTTACAATCATTACTTTTTTATATAGGAAAATGTTGGTATTTTGTCCAATTCTAAGCTACTAACCTACCTACTTTAATATGCCTAACAGTACAGCCCACTAGAGAGGTGACAATAATTATTTTTGTTGAATTTCACACTATAATTCATATTAACATACATAAAAGCTATTAGTGTAGAATGTGTAACAATTACTGGAGAATGCCTTCGCCTTGGGAAAAACCTATGCACTTCTTTAATTAGGTATTATTACAAGTACCAATAACGCAAATAGAGATTCTCGTATTGTGATTCTGGCAAATCACTAAGCTATTTAGTGTGTGTTAGTATGTAAAGCAATTAAGTGACCACCTTTACAAACAAGAATGATATCCTTTACTCAGACATCTTCTCACTCTCAATGCTGGAAGACAAGCATGATACAAGTAATTTGATTGCAGTAGAACTTAATCTTTTGAGAGTGATGTTACGATTTGATATTGAAGAAATATATAATTACGATTTTTCAATACACACCAGCAAAGACACACAATTGACACAGTATTCTAGTAGAGGGAAATTGGAAAAACTAATTACAATACTAATACATTCATTCGATTGAGCATCGTACAGCTATTAAGATGGATTTGGGACACTGATTGGTTGCTCGGTGAAAGCCATTTATAGTGAAGATTAATCACTGTTACGTATCTATGCAATACACATAAAGTGCTTTATTAGATAGTCTTATGGCCAATCGCTACATTGGGAATGATTAATGACTGTAGATCTGCCTTCAAGTGTCTACTATATGCAATATTCTGTGTTTTCCTGTATGAAATTATTACCCCCTTTTAGTCTCATATATATATATATATTCGTGGACACTACTATGCTTTCAAGGGATAATATAGGTGTACTGTAAGATAATCAAATGGCTCACAATGAAAAACTAACATTATTGTACAACGGATGATTTTATGACATTTTAAAGCTATCCAAAATAATAGTGACCCAAATTAAACTCTGTATTCAAAAGAAAAGAACATGTTAGTCTTCAGGTACAAGCGGTAGTGTGACAACACTTCTTTGAAGTGTTTTCCTAGACGTTTTTGATACACATACAATAATACATACATACCTACATACTACAACGGAAAAGTTCTGTGATGTGTTGATTGGAAAGTGCGAGTGCATGCATGTCCACTATATTGAATTGTCTGCGATTACTTTGATTATTCAGCAAGGAAAATGCACGGTTAAACTACACTATTAATTTAGTTGTTCAGTAAAGTAGCTGTATAGTTGACTAATGACTAATCATATTTACTTAACTACAGAATATTGTAAGTTTTCGTCGAGAAAGACCACTAGAGTTGATAAAATAATATGTCCCATGGCTAATGCTACTAATAAGGCATTTCTCTGGGCTTCAAAGATAGACACGTTTATTATAGAAAACTACTAATATCCTTCATTGCACATCTAGGTAAGGATACGGAAATGTGCTATAACTGTTGTCTGTAATATTATTAAAATACATGCCATTATTATAATGGATGTATGGAATGCGCATTGTATTGTTCTTGGTAGGTTGTGGAATACAAACTTTTAACAGCTAATCTGTAGACTCGTCTTTACGAACTGAGAATACTAGAACTAGAGTAGATAATATAAATAAATAGGTGAATTTTTTAACAAATATTATTACTATTCCCAATACTTATTATTATTGTCTTAAACTTTGCTGTATTTGATACACCGTTGCTGTTTCTGTCGCGTACTGATCGTATGCCGTATTATTGAAAATAGTAGGTTTTTGGGACTTTCAACTTTGTGACTTATATTAGTGCACAAATTTTGTTACCCATTTTTGTAGAAATATCCTGTTTGTACTTTTTTGTTATGTAATGTGTATGTAGGAGGAGTCATATTATTGTACTCGTGAGAATTGTGGATTTCTAGAAAGAGGGAAATACATAAAAAATCCTTGTTCAGGTATTACATTAGTGCCAATTTTGTAGACAAGACACGTCAACTGACACAACAGCACATTGAATTTGTAATACAAATAACTGAAATCACCAATAACCAACTGTATTACGGCTAACTACGTAGTTTAAAATTGCAATCTGTTTTGTGAAATGTACGGCTTCTGATCGAGAAATGAGATCCGCCAAAAGTTCTGCAAAACAGAGAATCCCAAGTGCTATTTTAACGATTGGCTTTAGTTAGGAAAGGGGTCGTATTTATAATTAAAGTTGTAGTACTTTTGCTATTAGCGGTTACATTACATTCATATAAGTAGTATTTATATATTGGTTCAATAAAGCCATTTTACATATAGGCGGACATGTAAACTGGGCAACAAATGTTGGACAAACCAGTAAAAAAAGAGAGAGAAACGTGTTAAAATGGGACTTTGTGAAACCACAAACACATTTCGAGCTGTGAATAACTATTACCACATATTATACTTCTTGTATGAGTGTGTAAGAAGATGTAATCTTGTTATTATTGTATATAAGGAATGTCAATGAAACATGGCCTATAGGTCATGTTTTAGTCATCTGTCTGTGTGTTGGTGGATGATTTGTGGATGTGTAGACAAAACTCGGACGTTTTCATTTCTTTGTATTGTTATTGTTCAGATGCAGGTATTGTATTGTTGACAGTGTAGATAAATAGTATTTTCTGGACGTGTGAAAGAGAGAGGCACCCTATTGAGCAGACTTATAATAATAAACGTTGTAATTAATGTGAATCCTACTATAATCTCTCTCTACAATTAATTATTACTACCTATATATATATAAAAATATATATCATATAGATAGTATCATAAAACCACACCACCATTCTAAAGTAATATGGATTAATTACTGTTATTATTGTTAATAATAATACTTAATTGAGAAATGCCTTAAAGTAAGTAAACGTTTACATGTATCCATGTACTGTAAGTAATGTAGTTACGCTATCGTACGTAATTATCTCCTGATGTGTAATGAATACAAATACCATTTAAGGAATCGAGAAATAAAATATAAATGTGGAAATGCCAAGTGTACTAATTGTACAATCGATTCGACACATGTCAAAACCGTTTTCATAAATATTAGGACACAATATGTACTATCACAATCTAAATTATTCATAGTGGACACATGCTTTCCACAAGGAACATTTAATAAATTGCCCATTACCCTGCATGAATCATTGGCTTCGGCAAACAGTAAGCACTTACTGCCAATTTCGTACAAGCTCTTTACAATATCGCTAAAATATGTATGTCAAAGATGGGCATCGGTAGTTTTGCAGTTTCAAGTCAGGACTGAATTCTACCTTTCCTTTTTACACCTTGCTTACATCAGCATGACTTTATCATGTTGCTGTGTTTGGGAAGTACAATTACGTCTATGTGATTACCTTAAAGAATTGTCCTTTTACCATTTTTATAATTGTAGTTAAATAGTACACAATGGTTACAGNGTACTCACTCAGTATCCGTACAAGAGCTACAAAATTTCCCGTCCATCTTTATGTTGAAGCTCCCTAAATTGTTATCGGCTATTAGGACTGAACAATCAATTTGTAGAGCACATTGATTGAGTTTTTCTGTGGCCGTGTGTAATAGTGCGTTTTTTGTGACAGTCATTGCGTAAGCAAGCACCGGAAAAGTAGCATGCATTTGTGTTCTGAAAGTGGCATGACGGTATTCATGATGAGCAGGAACACGACAAGGGGGAATGGAAAGACATAACATGGTCCTGACATGTATGAAGTTGTAAGTTTTTTAAGCCACCTTTCTCCCATTTGACTGTTTATTTTATCGACGAGCTTCACTTAGTTTGAGTGCTGGTACTTAAGTAGCACTAGTTTTCGTTCTTATAACTCATGTTGTATGCAGCGGTTGGGCGTACACGAAACTGGAAGACTACAACATACAGTTAAGCATATTTATTTGTACTGGAACGAATGTACTAGTATTACGTGAAACCGAAACAGTAACATGAATACATTTATAGATTTTATCTAGCATCTATCTGTACCTACTGCTAAGACCTATATTTTGCACAAACTTTTTTATTTCATTACGGTCACAGCAACAAAGTTAGTAGACAAACCACAGTGTAACTGACTGACTGTCTGTCTGTCTGTAAGTTATCCACCTGCTTCGTGGGATTCGTTGTCCATGTTTTATTGCTCCCTTTCTACTAAACTGGCTCATTGTACTGAATTTTTGCAGAAAATGAAAATATCGTGCCCGTCTACTCTTATTTCTTTCTCGAAATCAGCGTGACTTCGATTACAGCATTACAACGAACACTACTCCATTTATAATACATCCAGTTAAAAGCAGGAGACGAAGGTTGCTGGTTATTACATTTCATCGGCTGTGTTTGTGTCTGTTTTCTCTCGAAGGAATGACGGAACTCATTCTCTATGTTCCAAGAGTGGAATTTTGTGTGAGCCGTCTCTACATTAGATATTTATATATTCTTCTGACAAAGGCTAACTCACTCTTTGCTCTATATACGTTGCATTTAAATAGCTATCTATACCTTTATGTATCATTTAAAAGTATGTGCACTTGTGCAGGCTGAGACAGGAAAGTCTCATTGTGCTGGCTTCTTTTTTCTATTAGTGCCACAGTATTTTTTCGTTCAGGCCGTTGTAGAACCGTTATCCCTTACTTTTATTCTGATTTTCTTGGCAATGTGCAAGCAACTCACTCATGGTACAACCAATTACGTAACATACAAGAGCTACGTAACACATACGGGTGCTACAATAACTACGAGTAGTAAAACTGAGGCATAGAAACTATGTGCTAGGAAGTACCGACAGTTATTTTCGTCTACAGATTACATTATCTTCGCTACATTGTCAAGTTGAGCTGTAACAAGCAGCATTACAGTGTGTATGTACTACATACTATATTGTGATTACAAAGTTTCATTTTCTTTTGTAAATAACATGGACTTATTCTGTACGTTGACACAAAGTCGATTATCCTCCGGAAGCAATTACTACAATGTAATATTAATATCGTCATTTAGTATTCAGTGCTAGATATCGGAAAGTCAGTCATCCAATTGCTGTCAATTGAAGAACATTTTCATTACTGCTACTGCAGTAGTTTCCTAACAACTGGCACAATCATATTTGTGTCTCATAATTTTCCTTGCTCTGTCAATTGAAAATTTAGTTTCTTTTATCTTCTCTCAATTTGTCCCTAGAAACTGCTATTTATATTGTGATAAAAAGTGAAGCAAATTTCTATTACGACGGAGTCGTCGGAAAGCGAGGAGACAATACATAGTAAGGTACTAATAAGTTACTTCAGAAAGTTATTGAGAATTATATTATAGGGAATAAATACCTACTAATTAATAAGCCAATACTAATCAGCCACACAATTTGACATCAAATTAGTTAACTGAACGCTTGTACTTTATGAATTCAAGGGCAGTAAATGATTAGGTAAGATTGCTATAACTATAGACACACTGTTTTATCAGTATGTAGTAATGGTCACTAGTGATTTAGGTATGTACATGTGTAACAGTTTTGGAAAGCTCTGTGACCATAATCAAATATGTATTACTTAGTAGAGAGTTTCATTGAATAAAAAAAATTACGCCTCATCAGCATAACAATGTTCAATTTAATTAGAATCAAATGTGGTAACTTCTTTTCTTCTCTCGTCGGCTGCACAAATCTTTGTACGAACCTAGGTACATTATAATAATGTGGCTGTATGTATTATGCTTCGTTGAATGAATTAACACATTAAACAATTGTAGCATGTGAATGAATGGATGTTCGTTTTAACAATGTGACACGTCACAGAGGAATACAGATTTATCAGCTTGCACGAAGCAATGCTTTACCAACTGTTTTTTAGTGTACTAAAAACCGAACCTTCAGATAGTTAAGTATTATAAATACTAAATAATTTTAAATGCAGATGTTTACTTTTCTTGTAATTTGCCGTCTTTCACTTTCAGCAAATACAACATCCATGTACTCTGCAACAAACTAGGTACAATTATTATATGAATAAAATTCAAACTATTTACACGATGCTGAATCAGATATGGGAGATACAAAATTCGAATTTTGTGCTGCGTTTAGTA
>JABASC010000931.1:0-29625 GCA_019776185.1 Plutomurus gul | reverse complement strand
TACCAATTTATGCATAAGACGAACTCAAGTCCGTCTTATGTCCAAGTCGGACTCAAGCGGAGGTTCAGAATACCGGCCTAAGGGTTAAGGGTGATTCAGAGCTCAGGATACGCAGGCACTAAAAAAAAACCCTAAATAAGCATGCATGTAAACACTTATTCGACCACGTAGGCTTAAACACATAGTGCAAATAAGCTATTATTTTTGCTTTTAGGTTTAAATTAAGCACCAAAATGGAAAGTATGCACTAAATAAGTTTTTCATATCGTATTCTTGAGTACTGAAACACAAAACCTACCGGTACAAGTAATCGTAAATCGCGAAATGAACAATGAATGAAATTATTAATGATTAATCGACATTATATGTTGATTTCAAATGTAGGATTTTTTATTGGTACATAGTACGTACATGTGAATCTACTACTGCATAATTCACTTTCCTATTTTTAATAATGTACTATATGTATTGAAAGAACACGAAAGTACAACTACAAACTGCACACAACACAAAAACTTATCTTTTCATGAACGACCGATTTCTTATCAATAACTAACAAATGTATTAAAGAGTAAATGCGTTTACCTATAATATATTTATAGTCAAGCATCACAGAAAGCGATACGTGCCTTCAAAATATAAAAACTTTTTACACGAAAAAAAAACGATAGGACAGTCACATCACAGATTAATTTTGTGTGACAACTGACTAACATTATGTGGATAGCAAATACGAGATGTCCATAATGGACACACAGTATCACCTGGGAGGGAACCAAACAGGAGCAAAATAAATTAATGTCTTCTTATGGATTCTTCTTTAGTAGATTTTGATTAGAAATGGAAACCAAAACATGTACTGTTTTAGATTGAGGCTACATATTTACGAAGTCTTAAGACTGTAATCGGCGTACAAGAAGATTTAGTTCTTAACGCAGTAGGGTGACGTCTAGCAAGATGGTGGCCCGGCAATTGACGATCGACGACGAGGTTTTGTCAACAGCTAAGCTGCTTCCTTATTTCTATCTTTCTGTCTTTGTGCAGTGGCAGACCGCAGTGATGTGCTTCTAACAATACAAGATTCGGCTCGAGCTGCTGATTCGGGATCTTTTACACGCTTTGCTATCACTTTTGCCTCCCTACAAATCCTCTCCGCTTCATCATATTCACCTTTTTGCATATACAGGCTTCCAGTGTTAACCTAAAATGATTTAAAAAAAATAAAATTAAAAATCACATTAAAAATCACCTGAAATGTGCTTATATGTAAATTCCCCTTTATCTGTCCCCTTGAATAGAATACAGTAGCCCCGCTCCTAAATAAAGTATATATATATATTTTTTTTAAACTTCATTTGTACGAACTTGCCTAAGAGCTCCTCATCTAAATTATGCATTCATTACGCACACATTAAGCATTCGAACCAAGTTCCACACAATTTCCTACTCCCATGCCTTTGTCTCCAAATCAAACTATTGCTGCACGTGTTCTTTGATTTTCTTTCTACCTGTGAAAATCATTTGAACAGCAATTAAATATTCCCTCTACCTTATGCAAACTGTTGTTCAAGACAAACTATTCTCCTTTGTATCTATGTATTCGTGTGCGGATTTGAAAAATTATAAAAGGAGCTCCAGATTTTTCAAATTCGTTTAGTAAATTGTTTCCTTCAGACACACCATTACTTTGTCCTCTCATTATTACCAATTTTTTGAAAGTGTCCATTTAATTCAATCTCAAATTTATAATGTATCTGAAAGGAAATAGCTGTGACAAAGGAGAACGGTCGGAGACAGTGTATGCTTTGTCTCCAATCATTCGATATTACAAGTTCCGCTAATTTCGATTACCATTTTAAAACTAAGCAACCTCTTGAGTTTGAAGCAACTAAGCCGAGTCGGAGAGGAATAGCGTGAAAAGAACTGTAGGGCGGTCGTCGACAATGTCTAATGTGTCCCGGAACATTTTCTGACAAAGACAAATTTGCAGTGCACTATAATTCATTCCACATTCCGAAGCGTACAGAGCAAAAATTAACAACAGAAAATATGAATACAAACACTATGTAAAAATGTGCGAAGCAATGGAAGCAATTGACAATTAGTGGATCTAATTTGTCCAATCTGTGGTGCTACAACAATTCACAAAAGTAGTTTCAACGACCACTGTCGAAGTCACAATCTTGTACCTTGTTGCTATATTATCGCAGTAGTACCACAGGAAGTTACAACGTAAGTATTTTATTTACAAACACAACATTAATATTGTAATTACAACTGCCTTTGTGTGAGCAATTTTTTCATATAATTTTTAATTTACAATTATAATTGGTGCTTTGTAGGTACCAAGGTGGCATGGGACAGTGGATCGACGATAATGCAACTAACAATGATGCTCGAATTGGTATCTACTTGGGTAAATCAGCTACTGGCAGAGTATCTGCTTATGTATCATCACTTCCCTGCGGCATATGCGATGTTAACAGTTGTCACACGGACCCTATAGCCAGCAAGTGCAGTAGTTCCGCCTTATACAATAATGCTATGCCGGGTTCCGATAAAGTCGTCTTCCTACTCAAGATCTACTTACCCTAGCCCTTGAAAAGGAAGCCTACAGATATATTAATTTCATAAATATTATATTTTGTGCCGTACATTGTCCATCTCTATCTTCACAAAAGTGATTAAATATAATTATTTTTCAATAACCTCAGAGATACTAAATATATCGAGTATTGCGATGCCCAAAGCCAAGTCGGCCTACAATTTCATGTTCTCAACAAGAAAAACAATTATGGATATTTGGCCCGCTCAATGACTCCGGACCAACGCTCTACACAAATTAATGAAGAGCCACCACTATGTGTTAACGAAGCAGCTAAATGCAACATTCATTTGGAGGATGGGAGATACCTACTATAACCTTGCACTCTGACACCATGAACTTGAAGTGGATTAAAATCATTCCAGCAGCAACCAGCCCCATCACCTAAAATGTGCTTTTATGTTTTTTTAGGGAAACTATGCAGTTTCAGTAATATATAGTAATAATAATAGTAGTAATTGTAAAATAAGTAAAGTAATAAAATAAATACCCGGATAGCAGCTTGTAAAAACTTGTGTTTTTCCTCCGCAATTTTATTACATTCATGTAGCTTTTCAATAGCTCCATCTATATCACCCTCTAGTGCTAAAATTGTGGCTAGGTCAGACGCAATCGCAACAGCCTAAATAGTTATAATTGTAAAAAAGAATCTTTAATTTTGTTTAAGGAAAATTGTAATAACATAAACGATAATTTACCTGTTGTGAATCCGCCCCTACCTGCAATAAATACAATTAGAAATCATTAAAGTTTAGTTGGTTATTCTCACAACATTTCTTAAATTTATGGAGGAATTATGAATTATATATTCTGATTATATTTCTGAATTATATAAACGAGGAACCACACCGAACAGTAATTTTTAGAACGAAAGAATGGTCAAAATTTTAAAAGGGGATATAAAAGAGTAGATAATGACTGCAGCGTAAGACTAATTCGATCCGAATCAATTTAAAGATAAATGTTTTATGACAAGTTCAATTAAATGCAAACGAGAATAATGAATCAATACTTGTAATGCACTCATTTAAGGGGGAAATTTTTGCTTACCGCCCTCGAAGCGTATTTGTGAGCTTCTTTTGCACAACTTTGCGCTTTTCTAACAACTTCTCTTTCCACACGATCGGAAGATCCGTAACTTAGGTACATTTGAGACAAACTCTGAATTGCCCAGGCCGCTAATAATAAGGTATCCTCATCGTCGATACCGTGTTTTTCAATCTGTATACGTTTAATGAGTATAATTGTAACAATTTGCTTTTTTCTGGTGGAAAAGGTAAATTAAACTCATTGATAAAATGCGTGTTTAATGTATAGTGTAACTTGTAACCTTTTCTCGCTGTGCATTCGCACAGTACTCGAATCCCGCAATTGAGTCTCTGTAGTTTCCTTTTTTGGCATATATTAAAGAAAGTTTTATACTAATCTCTATGATAGTGTTATCGTTAGCTGGAACATCTTGATGATGAATAAGGCGTTGAGTAACCAGCTTAAAAAGTTTCTCAGCTTTTTCTAGTTCCTCTTTTTGAAATGATAGATTTGCTTGGATATCTAATATCTGTGTTTTAGCATTTTCCAAGTTTTCTTCGTCACTCATTTTCCACGATTTCGACAGGTGATCTTCCGCTTTCGCGAGATTTCCCTCCTTCACAAGATAAATCAGAAAAAGTATTGAATTGCTTTTGTGCACCATACATCACATGGAATATTGAATGGTTGTTTGATGCTTAAAATCAAAAATTGTGAATTCAAGCTAAAGTACCTGTATGGCCAGTATAGCTCGTTTAATCTCCATAAGAACTTGTTCTTCTATTGTGAGCTCCTTCTTCTTTTCAAAAAATCCCATAAATCCGGCTGAAAAACCACCCAGTCCTAAAATTGTTCCAGCTGCACCGAAAAATGTTCTGTCCTCGTGGGAAAAACTTTGCTGAGATCTCCATCTTCTAAATTGAGCCTTGTGTAGTCTATGAGCAGTTCTACATACTAAACTAATGTTACTACTACTCCTGCATAAATTTGACGTTTCGGAAGAGTGAAAGTTAGACTGGTGAAAGTGAAGAAACCGAAAAGATTCGAGGTGTCTAAATAACAGTGATTCCGAAAATCGTTTGGACACTAAAACCTGTCCTGCTGTTGGTGTGAAGACTGAACTAAATATGGATACATTTAGGAATCTGGGAAACATTTTCGGCTACTTTTTACCCAAATTCCCTCAAATTTACTTTGAAATTACATGCATACCAGAACCGGAACCCAAAAATGTGAAGAACGGCTCAAGCCTGGATGGATGCGGATATGCGAATGGCCAGATAGTCAGATCTATCCAGTACAAAGTGGGCGCCAATAGTAACAAGGCGGTAAGCAAGTATATACAAAAATCGTGCTCTACAAAACATCACACTTTTCGATCCGGTTTCATCTTATTAAGTGAATTTAAATAAATCGAAAAGTTTGTAACAAAAACCTGTTAATCCCCCCTTGTCTCAACTTTAACCTTTACTCCTTAATTAAATCATAATAATTCGAATAACGAATAATAAAGGAGTATATTCACCTTTGCTTCCGCTAGTTCATGTATGTTGTATGAATTTTTCTATTATTGTGGGCTTTTTTTATTCAGATCATTAACATTATCAACAATTTTTTTGTCTTGCTCAGTTTTTAATCAATTTCTGCAAGTAATGAAATGACAGGATAAGCATGATATCAAATGTTATGTTGACTAAGTTTCAAAAACAATGTGCCCAAAGGCAATCCTATTCAGTAATGATTGCGGAAATGTTAACTTTTCTAACCTTTGCATTTTTTCAGAGTAAGAATGTCAGAAGAATTGACCTCTGCCGCTGTTTCTGGACTGTCTAGAACACAACATAAAGAGTCACTTAAGAGCAAGCTTACCTACAGTTCTCAAAGCTCGTTTTCAAAAAATGATCAATTAGCCAGTCAATGCCGCACCGGTTCTACTATGAAGTAAATATTTATTGCATCAAGATAAATTCGTAAAAATCGTTATACCGAAAACACATTTTAATGATTAAATCTTCATTAAGACTATTTATTAAGCAGGTAGTTTTATTGCCCAAATACTCTAATATACTTACAACTATTTATTATCAGTCTTCAGAGTATAAATTAATGTTTTCGAAAATTATCTCAAAACTAGAAAATAACAAAGACCCGTGGGAAGGTGTAACCATGGGGTATCCTATTTTGATACAACTTTGCTACTTCATCCTATCAGAAAAACCCCACGTGTCTACGAACCTTGTGTTTCATGATGTAACGCTGTAAGGTGGACAGTGGACACAGTATTACATTGTCGACAGAGGTGCTTTTCACAGGTGTATTTTTCATGTCGTTTTAGAGTGTGTTTTACCAAGACACTTGTTGCGTAGTAAATATTTAGCCACGTAGTTACGTTCAGGGCTTGGAAATTAAATGATACTTGTTGGGATTAAGGATTAGATTTCCTGAAAACTTGGATAATTTAGATGTGGGATTAATTTGAAGTAAGTATCTGAGATTAAATTAGGAATTTGAATGTCATTCATCATGATCATTCCCTTCAAAGTTTTTCAATTATCTACAAAATGAACCATTCCCCGATTTTCTACTATCCTGGGTTCTTCTTATCGAATCACACCCGTTTTTATTGACTTTGTGATCTTCGATGGTCAACATCTACTGAACCAACTGACGGTAGACACAACTTTAGGTAGCGCATCTCTTTTCCAAATTGTTTATAAAATGAGTAATTTCTTGACTTTATAAACATGGTTCTCCTCATCCGTTTGACGTTTTTCGTAAAGTTCCCCTTAATAAATATTTGCGTAAAACAATATTGATAATTTCCACTTCATGCAGGTATTCGAATTCTCCTCGAAGCGAACACAGTAACAAAGTAAAACCTACGGTTAGCCGTAAGTCTAGCGCTGAGAAGTTATCTCTTTCTCGATGTTCTGACAAAGTGAACAAATTCTCAAGAAGTAACATAATGGTACATCCAGCAAGTAAGGCAGCAGTTCCACCATCAAATATTTTGTCCGAAGGAAGGAAAGCTTTGAAAGCATTCACAGAACTGAGGCAGTCAGCAGCATCTCTGTATCCTAGCACATCCAAAACTTCTGTATTTTTGAGGGAGTCAACAAGTTCCGAAGAATTTGTTCAAACTAGTAATAGCCCTTATATACATATGCTTATGTCATCTCCTTCAGATATACCGAAAATTAAACATCAACAAACCTTTGTGGATAGCATTTTTGGTAATATTTAAATGTGTATCGATCGTACAAGACCAATTTTTGAGTACATTGATCCTGTAAATGTGGAAGAAATAATTCTAATCCTTTATTATATAGATAAAAAATGCGATTCAAGAAAGGGATTAATTCATAGGCAACTAAAGCAACATGCCTCTTATCCCGTTGTATACCCCACTGTAGAAGATGATAGTGGTTCGGGTTTTGCAAATTCCAACAATGATCTGCTCCATCAGGAAGCTTACGAGCACAATAAGTTTAGGAAGGGTACTCCCACTCCCGTTGAAGAGCGTATTAAAGAGCTGTGTAATGAGCTCAGGGGAAAAAATTCTGACATATCCACTTTAAAAAATGAAATGAAAAGTTTGAGAGCAACAGTTGAGGAAAGCTCAAAGGAAGCTAATATAGCCAAGAAATTACTTCAAAGTTTCAGGCTGAAGGTGTCATCATTGGAGGACCAGATCGATAATCTCGAAGTTTGTTCTAACACTAACAACAATTACATTTCGTTATATGATCCTCAGTGTTAATTTACGGGATTCTCAAAGTTATTTAAAATGCAGGAAAGACTGAACAGTCAGGAAATTGATATCATTAACAATTTAATGACAAAGTTAGAAGATGGGTCGCCTCCTCGTGTTTCCTCTTCAGAATCATTAGAAATTGCGGTAGAAGAAAAGGAAGTTAAATCTCAAGTTCTTTCCTCTATAAATTTTGACAAAATTCTAACAAACATAGGAGACTTAAATCGACGAATGGATAAAATGCAATCGATGCAGCTTATTTACACAAAAGATAAATCTGGGGCTACATTTAAGGTTAATAATACGTGAATCTCGGTCATCTATGATTGTTCTCATGATAGTTATGATAGTTCACATACAATACGAGAGTATGAGTCAACATCAATCATGAGTGCTTTCCACTACTTCGAATTCGGGATGTTGAAGTCCTGTCAAGAATTAAATGACAATGATGTGAATTATGTAAAAAAAAGAATCCCCCTGACTTCGTATGAACTCCTTTGATGTTGATGTACAAATGCAGCTTGCAAATATAATTTGTAACGGTTGTACACACTACAATAACAAGGAACTTCTATTTCTATTCGTTACAATTTGGCCATTAGCCATGCCATTATCCTTGATGTTTCTTCTTCATTTTATTGCAGTTGCCAAATCCTGTGGCACTAGAATTGTATAAGAATGGAATTATTTTGGGAGAGTCCGGTTTTCGGAATTACACTGTCGACTCAGCGAAGCAGGTTCTTGTAGATATCTGTAAAGGATATTTTCCATCTGAATTGTACACACAGCATCCTCAAGGAATATTCATAAATGTATTTGAAAACTTTCAATCCAGCTTTATATAATTTTCATGTAACGAATTCATGTATGATTCAATTACTGCACAAGGTGACTGATAAAAGAGCAGTTGAGTACAAAGAAAACGAAGCATTCAGTGGGTGTGGCTGTAAGTTATCTGGTATTGACGACAGTAACATCCCGAAGCTCATGACTGTTGCAAAACGTGGTCCTAGTAATGCGTAAGGACTTTTAATGAAGCAACATGCAGTTGGAAAAGTTTACTGATTAATTTTTCAAATGTACAAATTATGCAGCCCTTCAAAGGAAATTGTAAATTCATCAGAATCGAGTCTGACGAACAAACATGTGTACGAGAAAATTGAAAGCCCCAGATCCCCTGCAAAGCAACTGCGTAATATACAGAGTGATAAGATGATCATCTTAAAGTTGAGAGATGTTGACACGGGTTGGATTCCATTGTCCTATGATGCGTTTTTATTCTTGTACATATTTATTTAACGTTCTAAAAGTGCAAAATATTGTGTTTATTTTCAGACAAGGGGTATAAGATGTGTGTGTCGGTGTGGAACACCATTGAGGACATCGTATCTCATCTGGAAAAGTCCATCAACGTGAATACAAGTAAAGTTGATTCAGGAAACCCGATTGAATCACCTTGTTCTCAACGGCATGTTATAGATCTTATCAGTTCCGTTCCGTTTGGGGTCTTGTCGATGTTACACGCAACATTAAAAGAGTACGGTGTGGATCAAAATACATTACTTTACATAAGAATGCGTTCGCAGCAGCAGCCATATTAACTAAGTTCCCTGATACTATAAAATTATTCCTGTCAATATTCAATAATGGCAGGGAAAAGTGAGACCGATTTGACTTTTGTAACTAAACTAATAGCAGCATCGAAAGCATTAGCCAATGCAAATATACGCAAATGTGAATACGAAGAGATCCTTCAAGAGTTGACATTATTTAAAAATTTTACAAGTTTACTTGGTAAGCCTGAAAGTCAAAACGTTTTAACGTTTAATGCGAAAGTTGTTCCTGATTCAATTGTACATCAGATGAGTGAAACTATTTTAATAACTTTAAGTAACAACTCTTCTGTGTTCAGTTTCCATCATAAGTACTGGGAATTTTCTATTGAATATTTTGATGGCAACAGTCGACATGTATCATCGTGGAAACTGGATGAGATTGTTGAACAAGGAAAACCTCAGGTTTTCATAACTAAACATTTTACAACTCACAGTTACGGTCCGGTACAGGTGAAAGTCAATGCAAGTTTTTCTATTAACTGGAAGGAATCTAGATTTTTAAGGATAGTTACACTCGGGTCTGTTTTGATTGATGTCCTCTACTTTTTGAATCCGGGACGCTGCCCAACAACGCCCTCGCATTGTGCTACACCTTGGTTAATGTCAAATCCCCTGTTTTCAAATTCGGAAGAACAATTCCCACCCGTTACAATGTTTGAACTACGCTTGGATGCTCTAATCACTGCAAATTTTATAAAAGATGTATTTCTCAAAGATTCTCTCCACAGAGGATTCGAAATAAACGTAATTACAGCTAAAGGTAGCACAGCAGTTACAGAAGAACCCAAAGAGGAGGCTGCAGAAGAGGAAACCACTGATAATCCTACAAGTGTCCTCCCACCTTCTCCTAAAGAGGTCATCGTTTATTTTCAATCGGAAAAGATAACGGTAACGGTTTCCAGCAATTCCGTCGTGTTCAAATGCACTAATGCGAAATTGTTGTGCAGTATTAAAGGAGCTGTCTTCAAAAGGCTTCTAATGCTCAAAGGAATAAAACCTGTTTGTCCGGATGACTTTGTTTGTGAAAAATTATATAAACTTAGAATTAAATTAGGGTCTATAAGCAGACAACAATATTCAATAGGAGACTTAATGGAAATGTACTTGGAACTTCGTGATATTAGTGAATCGGTTCAGTTCGTTATGTTAAGTGACATAGAGTAGTCAGTCAAGAGGCGTATATTTTACATATAATTCATAATTTGTAGCTTTCTGCACAAAACCTATTTTTGTGACGATTTGTCAAACTCTGACCATTTGAATTACTTTCACGCCCCTATATGCAACTTGTGCTGAAGTAAATAAACGCAAATTCTACCCATGCAGACGATCGTAATGGGATCACTACGTCGGCCTGATGACGGAATGAAAGAGTGCGAGAATACTTTAGACTTTGTGGGATTACTTACTTGATGTGTAATATTTGTTTATGTTACTGCAGTGTTTTTGTATAGATGACTAAATTATATTTATGTATACTCAGATATATTCATGATAAGAAATGAATAAATCGAAAACAATTACAATTTACGAGTAAAGTAATAACACACAGCTATGACAGTGAACTGTAAAGCAATACAAATTACAGGAATTACAGGCTTATGATTTCTAATTAACATACATGGAATAATAACTGCTTTTAATACTTTCGCCGGTTTGTATCTACCAATAGCATTACTATATATAGTTACATTTAAGTGCAGCATATAACTAAAGTACTTGAAACAGAAATATATACACAATTGGTTGCACAAAAATAAAGAATACAAATCCACTTTTCCCAGAAAATTTATAAGAATATTTTGAAAATCTTCAATGTTACAATCACACACAATAAGATAAATGCACACGAAATTCTATTATTCACAATATCAGACTTGACCTTCTCTTCAAACATACTCTTGAGCCGTTTTCTCACGGAAGAGCTCATATGAACTCCGTCATCGCTCATAAATTGCAAATTTTTTGGGTTATACCAGACGTTTCGAGTCCCCAATGGCCAGATGACAGGAATCGAGATATCCAGTCTGTCGTGATCATACGATTCTTGAGAATTCGGATCGTCACTGTCCTCATGGATAAGTATGTTCTTATTGAAGGAGTTCAAGAATTGGTCGAACTGAGAATGCGAAATGTTGATATGCTTTTCCATCACAATCACATACGCTCTCTTTCTACACGGTGGGATTGGCATAGAACCGTTGTAAGCTAAACTCGGACATAAATGCATTTTTACAATTTTGCTCCTCTTCAATGATGGTTGTTGTACATACATCATAGGATAGTGTAATAGAGACTAAAAATATACCATAGTGTCCCCCCGTGGAAGGAAATAACCATGAAATCTATAGAATGACATAAATTATTATATTGTGTGATACGTTTTTTTGGTTAAGTTAAAAGATTTTTCTAATTGATGAATGTACCTGAAACGGTTGTTGAATGAGCGTTTCCCCATATTTAGTTTTTAATCTGCCGATAGTTTTCTTGGCAGCTTGAAGTCTCCCCTATACACAAATATTCCAAATCGTTCTTATGCATCATGTAAAACGACACGAGAAAGTTGTAAAGTCGTATTCACATCTAATGCTGTGTAATATGTAGTTCTTTACAACTAACACTCTCTGCTAGATATGTACATAAATTAAAAATGTTGAATAGTTGAATCTGACTAAAAATATTTGCATGAATGTGAATTCTTTTACGCGCAGAGCCAACTTATCGGCAAGTTGTCGTTTAAACGATATAATATTGGCTTTGACGGCATCAACAGGTTTGTAGTTGCTCGCATCCCCTTCCTTCCAACCATATGCCTTTAATGTGCTGATTGCTTCAGCAAGCCGACTTTCTGCCTGAAGAACAAGAGCTGCAAATTCGTTTCTTGCTCTCACTTGTTTATTTATTTTATCTTTGAGTGCATTCAATTGTTCTCCGATTTCCAGCGCTTCCTGCAAACTCTCATCCCAATCTCCACGAATCAATTCTCCCCATTCGACCTTATTAACGTATCTCATTTCGGCATTTCCTTTGTCTTTTTCCAAACCTTTCCTCATACTGTGCATTTCATCCAACGCTGCTTGGGCTACATCCCACTTTTCTACCAATGCTCCTTTCCGTTTAGGAATATCCACTTGCACTTCTTCCGCATCCCCGATGGAAATTACACGATCTTGATACTAAACAGTCACATTCACATTTATTAGACAAAAAAATGTGGAGAAATATTTGTTTAATTATCATTTTGTAAGCAGCACCTCTCTAATCTTTGAGTCATACGTTGACGAGTTTGTCTCTGCTTTCTCAGTCTCCAGGAAAGAATCCCAAGCTGCCTGCGTATTCTCTAAATCCATCTTTGCCGCAAGCAGAAACTCATTTGTCCCCGATGTCCCATAGCTCTTAATTAGACTTGGGATAGTGCTGACGATTGGAAAAAATACGGCATTATCTTCTTCTGTCTCCTAAAATATCAAATCAGTTGTGGCCTTTAGAATGCGAGCAGCAACGTCATTAGTTCTTGGATGTTTCACCAAATTTAAAGGGAGTACTTTTAAATTTAAATCCCGTACTCTCATTGCGCATTGTCAGTATTAAAACACTTTATGAAAGGTGCTGAAAAAGTTGTTTGCCCGTGTGGTTTTGGAAAAGCCCAAAGAAAATGTTGCATCACTTTTATCAAATCGTATTTGTTATAACATATGTGTGAAGCAAGTGTGAAGCCATAAAATTAAAACCGGGGAATTATTAGTGTATGGATTCCTACGACAGAATTAGTAAATTATGTGTAATGACTAGGTATATCAATCTACCTTTCAGTGAACGGTGGAGTCTTAAAGATAGAGGGAAAGCCTTTCCCTATTTTAGTAGGAGTACATTTTTTACATTATTATAAATATTTTCACTTCTACCATTTATCTGTAGCGTGAAGATATTCAGAAATTACAGACATTTAGACATTGCATAAGAAACTATACTACCTAGGTTGAAGCTAAATTCCCAGACAGTACTTATTTTTAGTATCTTACATCGACCATTATGTGGACTTGGGTAGTTTCCATATCTCCGACTGCAGAGAAACCAATTACGATTTCCATTGGAAACTTTCTATGATTGATTTGATGTAAGGATCTCGTCGGTCCGAAATCCGATTTGTTACCAAACAGTATTAGAGCAAAATCGAAAAATCTTGAAGATGGATCCCCCAATCCCGCTACATGAGTAGACTCTTGAATTCTAGAGTAGTCTTTTCCCCTATTAATTGACACTAAGAAAATGAACACCATAAATCTAACCTTACATCGTCTGTATATACTGTATGTTAGCTTTTTGTCTTTATCGAAACTAATATTTAATGGATTACAAGCATCAACAATGGGAGATTTCGAATCTTCTTGGAAGTAGTACTGAAGGCGGTAAAGGTCATCGAGCGGACTTCCAGGATACACCAATAAGGCTTGTGTATGGTTAGCTCTTATTGCCTTTTCAGTGTTAATATTCACAGGAGATAAAAAGGGATTTTCTTTAGGATTGCATTGTGGGTTATCCGTGATCCAGGACTCGACATCTGGTACCATCACACATCATTTTGTAGAAAACACTAAACATAGCCATCCTTTGTAAGCTTCTATTAATTAGGAAGAGTTGTGGCGTACTTGTGAATGGAGACACTGACACTTCTCCTTGATTAATCACCTCTGCAATTATGGGTTTGACTCATTAAGTTTTTGAAATATATGGAAAACACATAAACATTTTTAATAATATGAAACGAATACACTTATACATAGTAGGTAATCATCATTTTCATCATCCAATACACAATTCTCACCTTCTTCTAATGCTTCCCTTATTTTGCGGTCGTGCGCTTTCATCAATCCTACAATTTAAGGAATTAAAACTCAATTTCGTGTAATTCATAATAAATTCTTTATATTTATGCATTCGATAATGACAAGAAAAAGAGTTGATGAAACTCGTTGACAGTTTCATAGTAAATAGTAATATTTATACTAATCGTGTGAACAACCAACGAATCAACAATAATATTGAAGTATTTATAAAGTACAAATAGCATGTGTGTGTACAACGATATGAATAGTATTTATTCTGATTACGTTGGGCGCGTTCCCGTTTCTCAGTTCGAGTAGCTACAGCAAAAAACACTAATATTCCTACTATTATCCATACTAATTTCTTTGTAGTGAAGACTGAGCATTGAAAAACAGGCGACCCCTCCGACCCCATCATGCTTAAATATTATGAGGTAGGTGAGATTAGGTGTGCTGTTTAAATACAAATGTAGCGTGGGATTTTATATTCCGAATGTATGCAGTTTTCCCATTATGTATGTTACATCACCAAAGCGTGTCTTGTCGTGTGCTGGAATGCAAATAATCTTTTAGGTTATTTATATTTGCAATGCAGTATAAGTGTAAACCGTAGCAACAAATAGTAGAAATGTATTCTTTTACACGAATTAGATAAAATTCTGGTTAGGCATGCATGCATTACTACACAAACGCACATGCACATTAAGAGTATATAATATACTTTTTACATGTTATATAATATAAAACTTAACATAAAAGTCTAGCGCCTGGTCCTGCTGAACAATATTTTATCCCGAAAAACTTCCTGTGTATTTATGTGAAATTGTATTTGAATATTCATAATTTATTCATACATACATGCTGGTTATTAGGGTCCAGAGACCCTGTTGCATGAACAGTTTCAATTGTGATGTCTTCTACATGTGTATGTCTATTTCAAGAAGTTTGAGAGAATCTCTAAAATTCGATGGGGTGTGGGGCTGGCAACGGGTGTCGTTGAATGGGATTTGACAAGATTAATAAAAATTCATGCTAACAGTTAACTTAACTAATGTGAATATTTAATAATACACAATCCATACATAACACACAAAAGTATTTATATTGCTATTTAAAAATTAAACATAAAAAACCATCATCTTCCACCTGCCGCGGTGGTACGGTTCCAAAGAGGAGATGTAATAATGCCCATATCATTCTCGAATTCTCCTAAAGGTAGATTTTCCCAAAATTCCATCCTTTGTTTGAAACCCTCAGTTTCTGTTTCTAGTGCTGTGTCTTCAGCAATCTTGTAGTAAGACAATGGGGAGTATCCAACTGCTTCTCTTCGAGTCACAGGACTCCAATTTCTAGTGCTTCCCCAAGTAGCAACTGGTGCTCTGCAAATGCATATATCAAAACAAAATACTTTCTTACAAGTTTCAAGTTATAAGTTTCTCGTTATAAATATAATTTCAAATACACTTATGTAATATGTACCCATAGTTCATGAAGGACACCCATAGTTTAAGCATCCGGTCTGCATATGTTTGATTGAAGGGCTCGCCTATAATTTTGTAGAAACAAATATATGAAAAGTCTTGATAATTCTTCAAAATACTTTAGAGCGGCAGAGAATGGGTAATTAAGTACTGTTTATAGTATGTACTAAGTACATAAGTGTACGTAGAAATCTTACACACGTATGGCACAAACACGATATACACGATCTATATGTTTGTGGGGTACGAACAATCAACATGTACAATTATACAATAAAGCGATTTGCCAAAAAAGTTGTATACCCCAACTTGTTCCGGTGCCATGAAGCTTCATCAGAGTTCCGTCTCCATTGTGAGCATAATTAAAATAGTAAATGGGATTCTTGATCCATTTGCTCCACTTTGGAGTTGTTAAAATATTATTTCTGCTACTGTAGTGAGCGTGCAACAGAACAGCCTTCCTTGTGCATTGGTTAAAGTAACGGTCTCCGTACATAATGTTCAAACCATTTTCTGTTTGTCGGCTTATGGGAGCATTTCCGTAGAAAAAGCTGCTCAGTTGGTCCGTGATGAGTTGTGGATGTACTAATGCCGTGTCCTCGTAAAACATTGTCACTGGAGCGATAATATTCCAATCTCGATTTATTTCGAAAGTTAATTGGGGCTGGCCAAGAATGTCTAATAATAAATTCAGTTAATCCTAAAAACACTAGCTTTTATCCAATATTTCTGCATCACATAAGCTAAAAGGTACCTTCTTGATGAAAAAGTCCTTCTTCTGTATTCGTTCCAATTACCCACGAATCTCCATTAAAAACGCCACGCCTAATATAGTTAATTAATGGCTCGGTTAAAAATGCTTGACTCGGGTCGGTGACATTTTCAAGTGAAGGGCCAAATGATAAAATTGGGTCTGTATTCCATACCTGGAAGTGCCAAACAGCATTAATGTTGTGTCTCACATTCTAATTATTTCAAATTACAATACCAATTTCAATGTCTAAATCGTACGAATAGCTGGCGATGCTGTTGAGCAATATCTTCCGCGGGTATAGTCCGAAGACAGTCTACCAGTTCTTGAGAATTTCCTGTTGGACAATTTAGATTCTGTGCTATTTGTCTTGCATAACGCGTAGGATTGTGAGAAAACGACCACGGACAGAAAGCCGAGCCACTAGATGCGATTGCATTTTTGAAGAGACCTGCAATTAGATTTACGAGATATTAAATGCGTGATATATTTATACAAAATTCATGATAAGTGCATCTGTAAAACAATGTGTTCTAATATTTTTACCTTTGCTTAAAGGCGATAGCATATGATAATGCGTAATCGCCGCTCCAGCACTTTCACCTAAAAAGTTAAGAGAGTTGGTCTTTAAAATCCGGGAAACCCTATCATGTATACATAGTTGCCGTCCCGGTTTAATGACCAACTCACCGTAGAGGGTGACACGTCGAGGATCTCCACCAAAATTTCTTATATTCCTTTGTATCCATTTAAGCGCTAAAATTTGATCTTTCATACCCATATTACCAGAAACAACAGAATCTCCAGTGTTTAAGAAACCTGAGAAGGTATACATGTTCTCTGTACTTGAAGAACTAAATTAAATAATGGTTGAAGATGGGTATTCACTGCAAAATAATAATTTCTTTTTACCGAAACTACCCAAGCGGTAATTGAAAGTCACCAGCACAATATTTTCATCCATCACATAGGAAGAGCTATTAACATTACCACTGAAGAACATGAAAGCCCCACTGGAGAAGTATACCATAACTGGTAACAGTCGTGGTCTTCCCCCTCCGTATAAATTAGACCCAGTAAATGATGTGTCTCTCACATTGGATAACTGTAATTTTCGTATTAAATTCAAACATTTTGATTAATTACTTATTGCACTTATTTTGTGTAAATTCACAACTATAAACATTCAAAACATCAATAATAACCCTAAGCTATTAAACAATAGACTATATAACTAGTGTCACCGTAATACTAATGTACTTTTATTTCTTTAGACTATGTATGTGCTACTGCATATACCAGAGTGTGCCAAATGAATTTTCAAACTATCCCTTGCAAAATTTGTTTGGGAGTAGTCATTACTTGAGTAATCGCTACCTGTGGAGTCCAGACATTGATATATAGGCAATCCTCCATTCCTAAAACAGTTTGTGGAAAAACATCATACTGTGTGCAAATTGATCCAAATTGTGTAGCCTGTCTCGTTCCAGAATTAGCCCAACTTTCAATGGGAACAGGTGGCTGAAAAGAAATTTTTTCATGTAATGGCGTCCGTGGTCAAACAAAAATCTTTCAGCTTCATCAGAAATTATGAAATAAATATATAGTAATCGCGTAGCTTTACCTGAAATCTCAATTCTAATAATGGAGGCAATGCGTAAGGGATACCAAGAAATTCGCGATAAAGACGCCCTCCTGTGGTTGTTCGGATGTTCCCTTGCAGCAATCCTTCGTCTATTTCAACTATGGAAGTGTCCGTTTGACCGTTTGCTTGAGCAGCACAACACAGAAACAGAAAAATTAAATGTTTGTACATATTTGTGAAGTTAAAAGTGTAAAACACTTGAAAATGCTTTTCACGATCTTATGTGATGAGTGAAAAAAATATGTACAACTAACTGAAATAAATATACGAGTAAACTTCGTTTAAATAGGGACTTTGACAGGAAATGCATTTTTATCGCTCTACATGATTAATTAAATATGCAAACATTTGTTGGTTGTTGTAATTTAATATGTATTATTCCTCTTTTATACCAGGATCCTGGACTTTAGTTGAATGAACAAAACCATTCTAGTGTATTTCATGACGCATGTAAAGCCCTTTATTTGCAAATTATTACAAGATCCGCGATCATCCCCCGTGACAATGCTATGAATCCGCCTTAACATTTTGTGAATATGTAAACATATTCATAAACTAATTGTTCGAAATAAATGGGATGACTCGTTTCTATTTTGTAATGTTGGTAATCAGTATGGAACATATATTTAGTTAGCTCCAAATCCCATATATATTTTAATTCAATGTGAAAACTGTAAACCTCTAACTGTTGCTTTTTAAAACGCCGGCTTTTAATAATAATTAGTAAGTAGTTCAAATTAAAATAAATATTACCTCTGTATGAATAATACATGTAACATGGAAAAAATTGTGCATTTTTGCCGTGACTCAAACTTTACACTATTCAGTGGATCGCTCATTCAGCAATATGTGAGTAGTAGACCTAGTTTTAATGTGTATCGAGTGAACACAGTAACCCATTTTGTAATTATAATAATTTTTCATGGTGGCAGCCATAAATAGTGAATCAAGGATTCAAACTTAAAATTGATTTATTTCTTGTTCTTTTAACAAAAATGTCATTACGTTACGTTACATAGAGCACATTCACCAAACACAATACTATTTAAGACATATATGTCACCCGTTTGAAATCGTAAATGTTTACCATTATTCTGAAAGGTTGTAATTATCTTAAACACACAGTACAGCATCATTAATATGTTTATGCTTAAAAGCACACACTAAAGGTATTAAATGTTATTTTGTACAATTGTTAATAAAACTCATACACTATTTGGAGAGTTATTTCAAGTTGCGACAAAGTAAATACGTACGTGTATACGAAATAGTTAATTGCTAACATAGCACGGATTATTAAATAGTATTAATAAGAAAATAAGAATGAAGGGCTTAAAAAAGTCGAAACGTAAAAGCGAAGAAATATAAATCATATTTTACATATATAATCACCTGACAAGGCAGTTAATACTTTCAAGTGTATGAAAATTTAATTACACTCTGTTGACTGTACATGTGGAACGAAAATAAGTTTGTATTTTACACATTGTAATATTCTGTAATATAAATGAACTTCATTGGTTTACTATTTTAATTTAATTTGGCAACTTGATACAATTGCAAGCACACTTTTCATTCATTCACACGTAGAATTTAGATGTTCTCTCTTTTGTAGGGGTTGTTGTATACATCGATCGTTTTAACTTTCCTACTTCCATAAGCATTGCGTCAGGATCCAGTTTCGTTATGACAGGTGCGGATACATGCTTTCCTTTAGATTTCTTTGACTTTGGAAGTGTGTTGCTACTATGGTGCGAGGGAGTACCACCACCCCCGGGAAAGGCTTCCGTCTCTAATAAAGTCGCTGTTATTTTTGCCATCTCCCTCTTTTTTCTATCAATGGGTATTTCTTCGTGCGTTTTCTCAAGGGCTGTTATCCACTTTCTCTTCTCTACTGGACTTGGGGCCGTAAACAGCATCCATGTGTTCCTCTCACGACTGAATATTCTCCAAGAATTGTGCACCATTCCGAAATAATCATCTGCAACAATCAAAAATGATTGTAAAGCCTTTAATTTCTGCTCCCACTGGGTTATTCTGGCTCGAGATAGCCAATGACAACAAAACTTATGAAAAAACTGAGTGAGTGTGTGTATAAAAAACATTACCTTCTTCATTGCTGTCAATGTTGAGCCACACATTTTGGTCGAGATCAATTCGCCCGTCGAACACAAGTCCATTCTTCTTAATAAAATCCTATTATATGCAAATATATTTATGAGTACCGCAGAATTCAAGAGAGCATTTCTCATGATGTAATGCTTGCTTATTTTCCAGAATATCTGTACTAAAGTATTCAGAATCTACCGTTACAAAAGTACCGTATCGTACTACAATGTAATATTATTACCTTTTTACAGTAAATAAGTTCCTTATTCAATAGTGCGACAACTACTTCCTTGTGCTTTCCCCCATATGTCATTCGTACCAATTCTCCCTTTTGAAGCACAGCAGCATTTCTGTCGATCAAGTCGGGTCCCTAAAAATAACATAGTAATCCCACATCAACACAAACATGAAAACAAAACAAGACACCAACAACAAACCGTGGAATTCTACGGATCAACTCCTGACTACTGTCTAGTAACAAATTCAATTTGTATTTTGGAAACAAATTAAATGTATGTGTCCATCAAATGGGAAACACCGCAATAAATGTAATGGTGCACATCAAATCGGTACATAGGTAAGAATAGTTTGAAAGGAACTTACATCCCATCCGTCAACAGAATTCTGTAAACGTATGATGTCCTGCAGAGCATCAAATTGTCTTTGGGTGTCATTGATCTTCATCGCAACTGCTTTCATCGTCTCCAATGCTTCCACCACTGAGTCGTAGTCCTCGTGCGTTTTCTGTAAAGTTACAAATATTGTATCATTCCTTGTTCGAGGCAATACGAAGGCGCAGCAGCAGCAAACCACAGCATGCAGTATAATAGGAAGCAGCCTCTCATTTGAAAAGTATTCCCAAACAACAATCCTCTTACAGATGAGCTATTATCACACAGTTACACATTAACGAGAAGATTTTTACTCACCTCAGTCTGCTTGAGAAGCTCATTGAGTTGAAGATGATACTGACAAATTCTCTGAATAGGTCTCAGGAGAAATCCATGGAGTGGCAGCTTGTCCATGACTTGAAGTCTTCTACAAGCCTACAACCATGAAACAATTGACATTTAAAGTTTAGCGAAATCGTATTTATTTATTTTTGTATATTTTATTTGTAAATTAGTATTTTGTATTGTATTGTATTTTTGTTGCTCATTTCAATTAAATAGCGCAAATGTTTTTTGAAGCAGCCAGATATAAATCTCAGATAAATTAAAATGAATCAAATGTACCTCAAAAAATTCCGCATACTCTGCACTCTGATTTAAATTTCGTACGGTGGCCATTGAAATGGGGTTGTTGCAGCAATACTCTGAGTAAAGGTCAAATTTGTCAGCCTGTTTATACAAAAATTCAATTATAAAATGCCATCTACAATTTAAACAGCTCAAAATCATAACTTGCATTTTATGCAGAGTAGATTATAAATGGCTGAGAATGATTGACATACCCAAGCAGTAAATACAGCTCCTATGGAAGATCTAGAGAGAGCTTCATTATCTAATCTGGACTTGATGGCTTCGAGGAACTTTACATGAAGTTTCAGAACTTGTTCAATATTGGAAAATATATTTCTGACAGTCGTGTCGCTGAACAAATCTCTTCTGCCTCGACATGGATGTAAAAATCCTTGAACAATATCATTAAGCGTTTTCACATAGTTCGTCTCTGTCGCCACAATCTCCTTTACAACTTTACTTCGTATGCTGTTGTCATCACTGGCACTAGAATGTCCACTTGTACGACTACTACTACTACTACTAGAGGAGGAGGATGAACAGTCTACTTCTAAACTTCTGTTGGTCGCTAATGTTGAAGATTTCTTTTTCATGTCTTCACCGTTTGCGGAGGCGTTGTTTTTACGGCGGTATCGATGAGGAAGGGAATGGTAGTAGGCTGGATTCTCAGAATCGCAGAATCCCCCATCATCATCGTCGTAGTCGTCGACATCTTCGCCTTCCTCGTCATTAGAGATGAATCCGTCATCATCAAGTTTGGCATCGAGAAGATCTTCGTAGGAGGTGGTTGTTGTGCTGGCGATGGACAACAATTTTGGGTCCTTTCGGCCTTGAGAGGAACCCCACGAATGATCCGGGATTTCGACTAGGGACATTTTTGCCGTGCTATTGGAGATGGAATCGACGGCGGGCGCTCGACTAGAATTGGAGGTGCTAATGAAATCTGAACGAATACGGCGCAGTCTATGCTTTCCCGGTTTTGACTCTTCCATTCCGATCCCGGAATCTCCACTCTGACACTTGTCGCCGCGAGCAGCTTTAAAATCACCTTTACGCATTTTACCGCCCGTTTCCAGATTCCTACGAAATTGAATAAAAATAAATTTATCAAAAAGTCCATCAAATCTGCAAATATGGTTTTATTTTACATTTCATTTATCATTTTTAAATCAGTAATAAAATAAATGGTGTTAAATTGACAATCCATTACAAAAATAAGATAGAAAAACAAGAGATTGAGATTTATTTTTACCTATTTCCGTCCATATCCATACGGTGGAATAAATCTGGCGAGCTGCCAATGGGAGCTGATATAACTCTGCTCTTCCGACTTGGGATTTTTCCATTATTTCCACTTGAACTGGACGCGCCTGAGCCGAATCGTAAGCTGAATGTTTTGGAAAACCTTTGGAATAAACTAGGATTGACCCCATAACTGTCCATGGGTCTTTTTGCTATTGGCATTATGACTCCCTTCTTGGAATTCGGTTCTGGAATATCTTCTTCTGGTGCTGGAGAGTCATTCAGATGTAAATGCGATATACTTCCTTTAGCGGACTTGGAGGAACTTTTGGTGACTTCCATGTTTCGATAAACTCTCATCCAATCCCTGCGTGAAATTGTGCAACAATAAAAAGTACAGAAAATTAGTCATCAATAGGCTCTAACCCCTGACACTTTAACTGGAATACTAATTATTTAATTATCTGGCAATTGGACATTGAGCTGTGCACTAAATAAACGGTGGTCAGGGTTTTACTCTTTACGAATACACAAACTTACGATTACGATTACTTCGTGCCATCAGTGCCACTGAAGCGTGTGAAGAAGTATCAAATTATCATGTACGCGCTAATATGAACCTAATTATAGCTGCACTGCACTTCTACATAATAGTATGAATGGTGTATGAAGTAAACAAACTTTGCGGTTTCATGTACAAGGAAACTTCATACAATTATTAGTTGTCACTTGTCAGTGCCAAAATCTATGCCGACTTATATACGTCAAATCAATAAAATCCTTACATTCGAAATATTTCATTAGTGCAGTGAAATGCACTCCAAACACTTCATTATTGATGCATTAGGCATTTGCCTACGCAAATCGCTGGTATTAATCTAATTATTAATGCTATTTCGAAACTGGAATTTAGATTTTAAATGCTTGATTAATTTAAATTGTGCTGGTTGCGTCGAGTAAAAGCTTTAAAATTAGGTCGATACTACATATTACATATTGCAAATAAGTGCCAAAATCTATGCTGATTTACATACGTCAAATCAATAAAATCGTTACATTCGAAATATTTCATTAGTGCAGTGAAGTGAAATGCACTACTTCATTATTGATTAATTAGGCATTTGCATACGCAAATCGCTGGTATTAATCTAATTATTAATGCTATTTCGAAACTGGAATTTAGATTTTAAATGCTTGATTAATTTAAATTGTGCTGGTTGCGTCAAGTAAAAGCTTTAAAATTAGGTCGATACTACATATTGCAAAATTTCCAAAAACCGCTGAAACCGTTAAAACCCGATTTGATTGAAACTTGTAAGCTTATTGACGTCCAGGAAATATTAAGATGGTGTACTATGCACGCTAGAGCACAAAATCTCTAGTGCTTTAACTGTGGGAGCTGTGAAAATACGTTATGGAGATGACGCGTTGTTACCATATATATTTAAAAGGAAAATCTCATTATTGTCAGCCGTGTTACTAAGTATAAGGACATTAGAGCATAAAAAATGAAACTGTTTTAATAGAAGCATGAAATGATTTTGTTTTCGTGACTCCTTCAAATTATACTTGGCACACCAAAATTGCCATTAACTCTTTCTTTCGGCAACCTTTATTTATAATTTGATGTTTTGACCTCAACCAGATAAATATCTGTAACAAAGAATTATATGGAAATGGAAAAAATGCAAAACTAGTAACAGTAAGGGGATGTTTCTATTGGTTCATTATCCTATTTCCATGTATAGTGCGTAAAACTTCCCCTCTCCCCTTCTCCATTCTCCGTACGATAATGCACAAAGGAATTGGGACAGACATTGACAGATATTGAAGATGAACTGATTAGATCCGACAACAAATTATAGAGTATACACAGCGATAAATCAATCGAGAGGTTTCCTTACTTTCTCTGAGAGAATTCTAGCGACTTGGGTCGTCCATTCTCTGGTGGTTTTGGAAGTTGCTGTTGTTGGCTTTGTGTCGAAGCGTTCGTAGACGTTTTCTGCCATCTCATCTGCAACCATCAAAAAACAATAGCATTAATTTAATCATCTTGTCATATTTGGGGATTGACATTACATTTTCCTAATGCACGTGTCTTCTCAAAACGCTTTCCTTTTTTACAGGTCAAATCTTTATTGTGAGTACACCTGTCGCAGAATAATACACCAATGTGAGGATTGTGCACTGACTAACAATAAGTATTAGAAATTGTATGCACATTTTTATACATCAATATTTAAAGAAAGAAAACCCATCATTCATACAAATATTATAATAGTATGATTACGGGAACATTTAATTAATTACATCACACAAGGTACACGCAATACATAAACCAGAAAGCACATTCTATAAGTAGTTGCTAACCAAGACCGAAAACGGAAAATAAAATGGGACTACACAATACAATGACAAATTACCCACCGTATTGGTCCAACATTTTCCCAATTGATCCATAATAATTGAGAAAAAGTTTGAAGTGACCGGTTGATTATTGAAATTATTGGCAGGATTAGAATTAGATGGTTAAATATAGATTCCACTGTGCAGCCAAAAGCACCTTTATACTGAGCCAGTAACGAACGAATAATATGAATACAGGTATGAAAATATTCGTTTACCGTCCACCAAAGAAGGCATACATCGTTGTAATGCATTTCTCTTATCAATTTAGGCTATGCACACAATAAATCCAAGTCAATCGAAACCACGCTGAACATTTGGACTTGGATTTTCACTTTTCCCATCATCAGACACTGTCAATATTGAAATATTATTATACCCACACGCACCACTGCAATTACAAGACCGAAAACGGTGCTTTTGATGTGTAAAAGGTTTCCATGAGAGTTGAACGCATTATAGAATATTGGCGTTACACACCTTGAAAGAAAATTTGTACGAGTGTTTCATGTTTCGCAATATAGTGGAAGAAAACAAGGCTTGCAAATAAATTCCTCGAGGGTGACATACATATAATGGCTGTTAGTGATCTCATTCGGATTACAAGTGCTTATCACCACATTCTTTTGTACCGGGCTGACTCAGTCATAAATTGCATAGTGAAACGTTGCTTCAACACATTCCTAATTTCTAAACATCAGCTCATGTTACTCTGATGATCATTGCATGAGCATGCAACGCGGAATGATCAGACGCAACGATGAAAGCAATGCAATAATAATATCGCCTTACAAGTAAGTGTTAAACAGAAATAAATGCGACCACAGTTTCAGTTTGCATGAAATAGCTCGTTTTACAAATAGAAGACAATAACAGGTATGTATGTGCCTTCAAACTTGCGCAATACCGGCAGCCTGAAAATGTCACTGGATAACAAATTCAGCATAAATCATGCAGGTAAAGTCTCTTATTACAGTTCCACGAACACATTGGCTACAAAGAGTACGTGCATATTGCTGTTTTTGTTTATTTAACAATAATTTTTGCCTAGAAATGTTTGTGTGAGAATTGAGGTTAAGGGAGATAGTAGCCATGAGCGAATGACACCATGTGTACCGATATGTATACTAATGTAAGTAACTATAGTGTGAATCTGTGAAAGCACACACCAACTTTATTCAAAAGCACGTACGTATTTATGATGTGATTCTATACTGGCAACTGTATTTTAAAATATAAGACCTTGCATGAATTCTCCGAAGTTGAAAGGAAGTTGATATAATGTTTCTCTGAGCCCATTGTTGGTTTACTAGGTAAATACTAGTTGTATTTTAGTGATATGTGATGTGATAAATGATATCTAATCCAACTGTTGCTCTCATCGTTTCATCCACACAACAGTTACGTTACACGCGTTACGTCGGTCACTTGCTTTTATAGTTCATACACACTCACAGTATTATAGTATACATTTTCGCAAAACCTAAACCTCTCTCTGAGCCATCAAATACAAGTTGCACGACAATAAACCCAACCGCAACAAATTTAATGTGCTTTTTACACACTGTGTACAGTACACACACTTTACTGTACAATGGATTGAATAATTTGTATACATCGCGTCTCACTTATGGCTATGACAGACAATATATCTACAGGCTATCATGCTACGTGTGTATGACTAATGAAATAATATTCAGGCCAAACACTACAAGTAAGTAGTATGATGAACAATAAAGTATCATTGGTTTTTTTTCTTATGTTAAGTATGTGTGGAGAGGATTTAGTTGATGAGTGAGACATTCTTTTGCTCTCAGCATTCCAAACCACCATTACCACCATATATCACGGTGCAATAAACATGGGGAAAGCATGCAAACTTTTGCTCACGTTATCACAATAATGTGATTGTGCCTCCAGACGAGAGCCTTTAGTACATCGTGTCGTGACATGCATGTGTACACATGTAATCTGCGGCAAGGCTAATTATATGAGTATCGTATAGCGAGCTCTAATAAAGCAGAATTGTAATAGTACAACTTTATTGTCTTTGCTTTTCCCTAATCTGCCTACCACATGTTTCGTCCGTTAACGATTTACAGAGGAAAGACTTTGAATGAGCCAAATCAAACGATGATGTCAATGTCAATGTTATCCCCTTTTTCAGTGTAACGTTTTGTCATCTCGTATCCGTTCTTCACTCGGTTTCTATTGCCGTTTTTATATTGCCTTGTCTTAAAACCACAGCAATCTTAACGATATAATACCGGTAAGTGCAGAAGCAACCAACTAAACGTTAGCATGTGCCTAATAAATGTTAATTTGAAACTTGACTCGTTTATCTATGTTAAATATATTAGGTATATCGAATTGTTGTAAACTGTGCAATAGCGTTTAAACTTGCATCATTAGATTCGTTCGCAATTTTCATCGTGGTAACTTTGCACAGTCACGAAGATGTATTCCCCAATTTAATTTCCACTGGCTTTACAACTTTCTGCCTGATGCATATTATAGTAAATGGCTTAACCTACATATGTACAAGAGAACAGTTGGTGTATTTTCATGTGAATAAAACTAACTATACTATGTATATTGCATGTATGAGCTTAAAGAACTAATGGGTTACATATGTTGGTTGTTGGACCGCAAATGATACGTAAATGAAGTCGATCGATCTGCGTCATTTTTTAAATGGCCAGTAGATTAAAGAATTAAGGTAAAGATGGAATAAATTACGTGTATGAATAAAATTGAAATGAATGAGAGCCTATTGGTACAATGAATTTTTTTATGTTGTCATATAATTGGAAATTTCATCGAGTTTTGTTAAATGCAAATGAATCGAAACCCGATACTGTATAATATTTTATCGCCTTGCTACAAACTGTGCTGCTTTTAAGCTCGTTGCCACTCTACCGATAGCATGTAATAGTGATGATGTAAATACTCTTCAGTTCTAATGTGTAAAGTATGTAACAGATTAATTTAGGTTAAATAAATGTATATGATTGACCTTGCACATACTGCTATGGTATAATACTGCTTACGTGCTTCACCACAGAGAAAATTAGCAAATCAGATTTTCTCTTTTCACGGCTGTCAAAAATAGGAAACTGCTACTTGAACTTTATCATTACTTTGTACTGCTGTGCACGAAAACAAAACTCTTGATTCTAATAATAAAATCTCTTTGTATTTGTCAGAACCTCAAATCTTCACTAAAGATAATGGTTATTACATATTACGAAGCAGTAGTCCTTAAATAACTTTGGATTTGCTTCCTATTTACATACGACCTCGAAATAGTTGTCATTCCAATGCTTTTTCCTCTATAATCCACATGCGTCGTGAGTGTTTAAATACAAGAATGATTGCAAGAGAGAGATGAACGCGATGAGAACCCTTAATTGAATAAAGTAGATTTATCTATAATACAATTTATATTTAATTAAGATGGTACTGTGTGCACAACTTGCAACTGATTTCTCATCAATCATACATGTCTATACAATACATCAGGTAACTTGTATCTGATTGTGAGTGAGTAATGAAGCTATGTTTACGCGTTAGGAAAGTACATATATATATAATAGCACACACCCCAAACACGGTGCAAAGCAAATGTTGAAAAGATGAAAACATTGTAGGATAATATTACAAATAATATATTTGTTCCACTTCTAAGCATAAAGCTACTATTAGAAACATTTACCCAGCTATAATTCCAAATTATATGTAGCTGCCAAAAAGTTTCTTTAGACCGGAACGATCTCACAGTCGTTACTCAAAACTGCATCCAAAAATACTAACACTGTAACTGTAACACAACTAATTCGTTCTATGTATAATTCTTCGCCGCTTAGCTCAAAGCAAGCATTACAACTATGCGGCCGCATACCTATTTAACGTTTATTCATTTTGAAGTTCCTAGTATTTACATTTCCGAAAATTCCACTTTGTGAAAGAAAGAAGGGCATTGAAATCACGTTGAGGTTCGATAATCTTTGTGAAGGTAGAGATATCTTGCCCTTTAGTAACCTTTACCGTTAAGCCCTAACTGCGATGATTATCTACCTTGAAAAAATACTAAGATTCTGAAGCATGCCCATTGCTCACCTGTGCTACTAGATAAATGCAGTATTTTGTTCACGGAGTGGAATTCAATATCATTCTCACTCACCAAAACAGTCTTTTATTTCCAAATATTTTCAATACATTGACATACAAATTGTTCTTTGCGATCTCACTTACAGAGCTCACTGATAATCTCTTGAAAAAAATAAATCGTTTGAACATGATCACAAAGAAAGAATATTTATAAACTCTACTTTGGATTTTCATGCTAAATGGCTATAATATGTAGTCCGCAAGGAATAATGGGGTACTAAATGAAAAAACATTGGGGTACTTTGCTGTCTACACTCCTACTAATGGTACTTGGTGTAGACATAAAAACAAACCACACTATCGTATGACGACTGCCAACATTGTAATAAAAAAAATCAATTTCTCAGACAACTTTGATCTATTGAAAGATGATACATAGATCTTCCTGTCTACATTACTTTAAATGAGTCGACTTCTACGATGCATCTTCTTCTCACAGAAACGAACGAAATAATTATAGTACAGCGCACTGAGCACACATTAGTGCATCTTTTTTACGCGTATTCCAAACTTTGACTGTCTACATTTGATATTCGTAAGCACTCACAGTTCTTTGTAAAAATTGATCAGGCAGAAAATTATGTTATAATTTTCTTCGAGTATTCCCTTTGACTTTGTTTGTAGGTTCACAAAACTTTGACAAAAAATCTTGTAAGCTACCTAGATTACCACGAGAAGTCACCTTAGAAGCACGTAAAGTTATTTGCCACTCCTGATAACTTTGGAAACATCTATGAGTAACCTTAC
>JABASC010000930.1:0-29647 GCA_019776185.1 Plutomurus gul | reverse complement strand
CTAAAGCGCTTCTTTTCAATCAAATCGAGTGAGCAAATTTAAAAGCAAGTTTGTTTAACGATCCGAATTTAAGAACTATGTGGGGTTATACAATAATGATGCATGTAAAATACTTGCGCAAAGAATCTTAATTTTTTTTATGTCTACTACAATGAGTCTGACAAAAAGGGACCTACACTGCAGTCATAGCATTAACTCCATAATATTAATCCGTCCTAAACTGAACTTTTAAGCCTGATCTCCGTTGTAAGAAATAAATTTAAGCCACCTCCCTTAATACTCACATTGTTTCACGACCCAATGACAAAAGTGAACACCCAAATACAAATAATACAAAAGAGAATAAATAAAACCATACAACGGTTATTTTACCGTTTGTATTTCTCTAATAGAATTTATGCTGTACTCACAAAATCTTGTTGCACATTGTCACATTGCTTGAAGATTTTAGAATTCTCCCCAAAATTCGTCTTACACATACTTGAAGAATTGTTCGTTACCGTACTATCTCTACATACAGCATACTTATGTAGTATTGAGATAGCAGCATGTTCGAAGACGTGTAGAAGATTGCATGCAATGTTTTGTGTAAATTAAAGTCAAGCCAGCGAGACGAATGGAAAGCAGAGCCACCATTAATCCATTGTTACGCAGTACAATGTAATGTTAGGTAAGTATTCCTAATTTAGACACAATTGAGCGTTCACAACGCTAAATAAGGATCCGAAGTGTAACGAAAGGAAGAGTTACTGTCCGTCATCTCATTTTGCTGCTGCTACGCATCGACCAGACAGAAGTACGGAAAGCCAACCATTACCCAACTAACTAATCTTTCAATGTAGCAATATTTCTACAGAGACGGCCGTAACCATTATTATTTCATACCAGTACGAACGCATCATCACACATCTAAATAATACAGCACACAAGTCCGAATGCAGTAAATACCCACTGTCCATACAAGCACGCCACAGGGGATAATATTTTTTATACACTGATATAGTTTTGATAGGCTCTAAGTCCTAAGGTGGACAAAATGGAAACATAATAGACATACATATGTGACACAATCTGTAGACAACACATTGGAACCAAGTATATAGGTATTTACCTGTAGGCACCTACTAAAACGCATTACTTTGCCATACAATACTAAGTAAGTAAGCTTGAGAAAAGGGGAAACAAAAATAACTAAAGGATACGTGCATACAAATAGTGAGCAAGATAACAGAAGTTTAAAGCTAAAGATCACTCAGCAGATATCCGCGTCCTCATCTTCGAGTACAAATGAGCCTAGGATGGGGCCTCTCTCTGTCTCCCAGACACACATCCCACCACCATTTGACATTGAGACACACATGACATTTCCCTTTTGTCGTCGAGACTGACGGAGATGACGATAATAAAATGGATTTCCCTGACATCACCTGTTGATTTGAATAATATTCAACGAGTTATTGGCATTGTCAAGCCCCTATACTGTACTATTACCGTTCCCTGTTCCTTCATTGCTTACAGCACAATAAATAACACGACAATAAATACTGTCTGTGTGAGGATAAACAAGTGGAAATCTGGAAAAAACATTATCAGACATTTCTTAGTGATGGCTATAAGCTTAAGTTTAAGACTAGTGTGTATATGTTGTGTACCTGTACAGTATAATGTACTCAGGTTACCTCTTTCTGAAGCATTTATGCAAGACTTAAAGTCTTTAACGAGACAGGAACAAGACGAAAATTTTCGTACGTGCTCTTAAATCCCTTAATGTAGCAATAAAAGTTTTGGCTCTCCTCGTCCACCATTCTACTATTGTGAATTAAGAACTTAATGTTCTCAGGATTAGAGCATTTGAACCAAGCATTAGAGAAATAAAGCTAAACCTTGGTTCTAGCACGTTCTATATCCTTGTATATAGTCTGTGCGTCCTGCTTGTCTGTCTACCATCTGCATTTATTGCTCTCTGTTGCTGCGTGGAATTGCACCGTAGAGCAAACTTATCACAAAGCGAAGGTATTAAAAACCAAAATCTTCGTGAGTTCAAATATGTACTACAAGAAAATGCAAACGCATATACAGCCTAGCACCACAATACTTTGCAATGTGTATGACAATTGGTTTCCTTGTCTTATCTTGTTTTCTCCTCTTAATACCTGCTTGTTTGGTGTCATTTTCAGCTCTATAAAGTCACTGTCTATAAAGTCACTGCGAGGACACAATATACAAAATATGCTATAAAAGTCTGTACAGTGTCCTGAATTATCTAAATTTCTGTTTATATCTGCAATAAGTACCTAATAAAATGTCCAATCTCTACGAACAACTTGGTAGTACAATAATACACGATTCTTAAGGATGTATTGTGTCAGTTAGTCCAGTTCCTCGATTTTGCCAAAAATTTGACTCTTGGCAAAAATCTGGGCTTTACATAGGTATAGTTTAAGCACTGGGAGTGTCCAGGGTGTTGTATACCTTCAAAAGCAGACAGACAATCTTTATTGGCTATTTCCCTATCTATACCTTACACACAGATCAGAGAGACGAACAGGAATTAAGTTTACCTTTGCAATGCTGCATAACATTGTAAACTGCTACGTCTCTCCAGCGTACACATGTTATACACATTTAGGTATGTGCAGTTACCAGTATCAGGCATAAAAGTATGGCTGATGATTATGCAATGTGGTCCTCCGTACAAATATAATATACAATACGGTGGAATGATTTCCTCTCAGTAAGTTACGTTAACTGCACGAAGCGACGACCAGAAGAATGGAAGAGCGTAGTGTGTGGTGAGCTATATTTTCTGTTAACGTCCCATTAACCGTATGCATTTTGCATAATTCCCCCATCTGTGCTGTAATGGAAATAATGCATCTTATCTTGGCAAGATGTATTATAGTTAATGGTAAGATAAGTAAGTAGTAAATGCCATCTACGCTGTCCCATCTTGTCTTTCCTTCCTTGTCTCACATTTGCTTTGTGTGCCTCACAAAGCACACACACACACACAGATACATAAGGGAAAGGAAAACATGGACTATTACAGAATAGCATGGCCAAACACAAAATGGCAAACATAATACTACAATAAGTTATAGTCAGCCAGTTCAATAATGTACTTGCGTTCGTTGCTCATCCAAGCAGATACTGTATTGCCTATTGCCAGAGATCAGATCAAGATGAGATGAGAATGTGCTATTGGGACTACTACTACAGATGTGTATGTATACATATGCAAAGCAGCTAGGTAAGCATTACTTAATCGCAAACTAAACCAGTAAATGTAATATGTGCATTGGTATTGCCAATATAACAGCTAGAATGGCAAATGGACTGTGAACTGCTGGTACTGTATTAATGGACATGGTCGAAATGTGTTTTACTGTCCTGTGCAGATAGTAGCCTCTCTCTATGTGTGTTATGTGTTGCACTAAAACATTAAGTAACCAAGATCGCTTTCTTGTTGGCCACACTGAATTATTGTTGGTTGAGTTGACAGGACAAGCCAACCACGCTGCCAAGCAGTGTTCGGTAACTGAACTGAAGTATAAGCTGTGTGAGGACGAGGAGGAACGTAGAAAAGGGCCACCGAGATAGCCAGAGAAGAGAGTCGACTGTGCAAAATCAATCTAGAGGATAATCAGGAAAACTTTGTAACAAATTGGGCCTTAAAAGTGATTTATGAAACAATTACGATCGAGTGTCTCTTCTCTGCTTGACACGAAATCTTACTATAAAAGTAGCTCGTTGCTAACAGCTCTGAACAGTGAAGGAACTGTTGACTTTTTCGAATGAGGGACTGGCTGCATACTTATAGACAAGTCAAGTCACTGCGTACAAAGAGATGAGGTGAATTGAAGAATTGGGGTACGACGATGTACAGTATCTACATACATCTACTATACTACGAGTACAGATCCTTATTTTTAAATGGAGGCGCTCAAGGGAAGGGAGAAAAATGTCGTGTCATTATACATGAGTTACTTTTTGCAAAATGTTTGCTTGCTTAACTTCAAGTGTAATCTTTTGCCAAAAATTAGCCTTCCCTCCATTTCCCAGATGCCCCTCTATCAATTTCTCTGTTGTCTGGATGATGGCATCAGTTGGGTCCCGGCTCCATCTCCCTCCTTGCTTCCTATGGTAAACAATGAAAAATGATGCATTTCGCATTAAAAGGAGCAGAGGATATGCACACGCGACTCTGGTGACTGTGACTTTGTGTGTCTGCTTTGCTCGCCCCAAATTCCGCACACATCCTCAGCCTTAGCTGGGGCTCAATCGCAATTTTTTGGCCAAAACTCAAAAAAGTGAAATGACTTTGCCCAAGAATGAAGTGAAGTGCACGGAGAATTCTTGTTAAAGGTTTCGTTCCTCTGTCGCTCCCACTCTCTTTTTCCACTCAAGTCAATTGAAGACGAGTCACAAAGAGAGGCGGCCAGGTCAAGCTGAGCCAATGTAAAAGACCTGCTCTTTCTCCAACTACCCACCTATGCATACACTTGAGGGCGACTGAGGTGCCTACTAATACAATAGGAAGAGGAGACACATGGCATTTGAGACACTCCCTCACAGGTTAGCCTTCAATCATGGTCTTTCATCTCTGAGCTGCTGGCACAGGAGCAAGTACTTACTCAATAAAAGAAAGCCAAGCTAACTACTACTTAAAGGATAAGACTTGATGTATACATACATACAAAGAGAGAGAAGTGAAAGCTGTGGAAAACACCAAGGGGAACACATACACTTATACACACGAAGAAAAGTACAAACAATACCCCTCTTGCTGCTTTACTCCCTTCGTTTCCTTAACTCACCTCTCTGGTGGACTTGCCTTTGCTTGTCATCTCTTTTCTCTCTCAGCCTCTCCAATGTGTAAGTCAAGACCTTGTTTCCTTCCTACTCCATTTTTCTGCAAAGCTGAGCCGAACAGAAGGAAAATATTAAATTCTGTTTGCAAAAGCAATAATTTTCCGCTCTCTTTAATAATAATGTCAAAGTTCCTTAGCAAGAGGGACGAGAGTAGTGGGTATACACTTTTTAGCGTTAGAGCACCGAAATTCTGAAGATATGCGCTCTATTATATCGTTTCAAGAGAGTAAAACGGCTTTTCTAAAGTCAAGAAGCTTCACAGCTTTGGATACTATATGTACTCATATAGTAGGGAACGCTTGATGAACCCGCTTATGCGTATTATTATGTATGACCCAACATATACATGAATTCACTCCGCCTACAATGCTCCTAGTGCTTGTATCGTCGTCACGCTGCTGCTGCTACACTTATATAGCGCTATAGCCCATGAGTCTATTCATTCACTTTGTAAGACAAAGAGTTGAAGGAGTCTGTAGGACTGCATATCTATTCAGTGTGTAAGTACACAGAGGAAAGAGCATTTCATCTCATTTAGAAGTCTAGTCAAGTCAACTGGTGTGGTGACTTGAATTGGGGAGGATTGGATTGGATCCGACTAAAATTCGAATTCTAGTACCTAGTCAAGAAAATTCAGAATGAAGCAAGTGAGCCGGGAGATTGTCAACTCAAAGTAAAAACGAATTGTGCGCTATTCTTCATTCTGTACAGTCAAAGTGTCCTTCTCCATTCCACGCTCTCATATACATACAGAGTGTATACGGTAGTAGACTTACTTCCCTGGAATAAATTACCCAAAGGGAAATCCCGTCAAATATGTTCTCGAGTATTAAAATAAAAGAGTTTAAGTTTGCAGTGAGTTTGAGTGGGGAGATTGAGCTATGAGCGAGTTAGTTTGTTCTGCCTTTTCCTTAGACATGTAAAATCACTTCTTGTACTATTTCAATGCGTGTACAGTTAAACGCACTACTACTATACTAGCATGTCGACTTACAGCATACTTATTCTCTAATGCTATCATCCTACATTTTGAAGACGTCTCCTCTACTCTGTAACTCCTATAAGATGTACATACATAAATAAAGGATATATATACTTACAGGTCCTTTGGTTGAACTGCTTTGGCTCGTCTGTCCCGACAATTCAAATTTAAATGAAATTTAATGAAACGGAATCGCTTTGCAAACTCCGGCAACTTGTCGACTATCTGTACTTCAATTTAGTCAATAGGCGGTAGTAGCAGTCGTGCCATACTTTTATGTATATGTTGGAACATCTATTTGAACGTGTGCAAGCTCCTCAACAGTCAGTATGAGTGAATGCCTCTTTTGTACACAGGTTCTTCTTGTGTAGCCAAAGACTAATGTCTCCATATATACGATTGTGTCTATAGATCATTGTGTTGTCATCTTCTTTCAGCTCATACAAATTGCTTACAAAAAGGGAAGAAAAGATGAGTACAAACGAGACTGGCTTCTTTATTTTACTGCCGACTACCTACTACGCATTCGAGCCTCCGAGTGTGCAGGGGGACTCTCTCCCACGTGTTTTTACTGCCTACTCCGCTACTGCTTTATATAGCTGCCAGGAATATCAGACTGTGTACATTTAAGATATAAGACTTATTGAATGAATGAACTGAAGTGAATTAATGCACAAGGTAATTTAAATGAAGTACTTCATTTTATTTAACTTTGTAGTCAAGCAAGCAAAAATGCATAGGGCAAAGATCTTGTCATCTATATGTGAGCGAGCGTCTCCCTTTATTCATTCGGATTGTTTAACCTGTATCAACAGAGAGACAGCAAGAGAGGGGGCTCGATTACTTCTACTTCCTTTGAGTCGCATCTTCTGATTTCATGATTTGAATNCTAGTCAACAGTATTGATTTGATTTCTGAAATGGAAAGTTTATCGTAGGTACTGCACCGAAATGGAAACTGCGTCTGTAAATACTAACAGTTCATAAAAGGGAAATACTGGGAACTCTCAATCACAAATATACTTATGAGATTCGTCTGTATAAATAGTATATTACATTGGCAGCTAATCAAATTCAAGTATATAAAGAATAGGTAGGTAATGAAGAATAGGTATACAATTTAACGACGTGTAGTTGGATGGATATAAAGTAAATTTTTTTTTGTACCTATATAAGTAACAGTGACAGTTGTGTATTAATTAATCAATTAAAAATTTCGTACATAAATCACAGTGGCAAGTGTTATGATCAAATGGCGGGGGAAAGTTGACAGGAAAAGGGGAAAAGATTTAAAGGATTCCGAATCTCCATAAATAGTTCAGTCACCAAACCATGTTCTGGTAGTTAGTGCACACCGAAGTTGAACTTTTTCCCTCTCTCAATCTACTTAAGTATGGAACAAAGCACTTCTTCCATTATACTTTTCCTAGATATTTCATCTCTCTCACGCTATTTGGACTAGAAAAGCTTTTTTAGCTTTCGAACAATATTCTCGACTTGACTGTTACCCTTTGGGCAAACACTCTCTCCCCCCAACAATGCATACAGGCAGTAATAAAATACACTTATATGGTGTAACTATGTATCTGCATATGAGAAATGCAAACCAACGCTTAAAGCGTGATTACCACATATCTATTACCTCTTTGCCTTTATTGGTATTTCTAAACTGATAATACGTACCTTGTAGCAATACACCAGTACTGTGATGATGAGCTACCAAAAATATCGCAGGCAAAAAAAATATCACAGAGTCTTTGAAAGCAATGTTTTCGTTTTTAGTAGATATTAAATCGATTTTCATGCTTGTACTATGAGGAGGAGAACGACCGCAAACAAAACAGCAATTTTGATGACAACGTTCAAATTAGTTCGACTACCCAAACGAAAAATGATGCAATATACATACGTACGTACACACTACACACACAGAAAATAATAATAGCTACTTCAGTACGACGGACATAGTTTTTGCTCCTTAGAGTTGTTAGGTAAGGAAAATGAGGTCTGTTGGATTGGAAACGACTTCACAAAGCTGCAACAAATTTTCAATCTATTGTGTCGGAAGACTGTGTGCATGCAATCTGATTGAGCTCATAGAGGAATTCAATTCAAGTCTGCATTATTTCAAGTATAGCCTATAGCATGCACCACAATATTATATAGAGAGCATGAAGCACAAAGGATTTCGTATAGGAAAACTGTTATTGGACTATTGTGCTAATGCAAGTTGCATTTACGTTTTATTACTAGTAGTAAGTATAGAAAAGTAGAGTTGAAAAGATATTAGCATGATAGAAAGAAGGAAGATTCCGAGTTAGTCGACCCTTTGTATTACTACAGTATGTATGGCATTAGAAGATAAAAGCCTGCACAGACTGTATCAGTATTACAGGACAGGGCAAACGCATTGCCCATTATTCATACTCAAATAATCAGAGAGAGTGCTGGGAGCAAGCAATTTGCAATGTTCTGGCTTCCCCATTCTGAAGGCAGGCTTTTTACGTGCTCACTTACTTACACATGTACAAAATGCATATTCACTTTGATAGAAGACAAGATCGGCAGATGAGAATCAAAATTAAGTAAAACTGAATCTGAGAGTTCTGTTTACTTATCAGTCATGTCATGTCATGTATCTTATACGTAGTACACTTTTCTGTTCAGGTTCATTCTCGAGACTGTCTCTATTGTTTTGTTAACCCACACACATTGTTTATATTTATTAACATTTACGTTACATTAAATGAACTGCAGCAAAAAAAGCTTACAACTGCATCCATTGTAATTTCCAGACTGTAACTACAGACAGTATACATCGAATTTGGGGGCATGGTAAACAGAATCTACATTGCATTCTGTGCCAAAAAAACAAGCACTAGCAGGTAAATAGTAAATAAATGAAAAGGCAGATACGAATAAAGAGGAGAGATACACGAGGAACAAATTACAGTTATTATGACTATCTGATTCTCACTACTAACCTCTAACCTGTGTATTTTTCGAATAAAATTCAATTACATCTCCCATTACTTACGCCAGTCCTACTCCGCCAACTTTGTGTTAACCTACTCTGGGCCACTAATTGAAAATCCAGAAAGTAGACTACACTCTCGACAAAAGTTTCCCTGAAAACAAAAACTTTTGACTGTACTGCTGGCTGGCACACAGAAGGAACAGAGCGAATGAATTCAGCAAAGTTCCATCAAGGTGGAAACGAATTTAGTGCGGTGTTGTTTCATGCTCTGTATTTATATTTATATGTTATATACATAATATACTAGAGAGTATGTCAACTGTTATGTCACTATGCTCTCCCCCTTTAGGAGAAAGCCTCCCTGCCAGTAACACAGATCTTCTCTATTCTATTTATTTACATTTAATATTTCAGCCTTTAAAACTGAAAACGATTTCCTGCTTGCTTTGCAATGTATGTATTATCTACCTACGGAGATGGACTGACGCACGTGTTTCACAGCGGACCCTAAATAACATGACAATAACATATTTGTTTGGCAAGTGATTTCTCCATTGTATTTGTTAGCAAAACAACCGTATCATCCAGAATTTGCGTATAAAAGTACCAATTGAACTTTTTCAGAAACAAACACACACACATCTGATTCTTGGAGATAACGTAGGCAGAAACAAAGTGTAGTCGTCCAGTGCAGCATGGACTGCAAGGAAGTGAGCGGAAATGAAGCGAAAGAACTTTCTACGTCAAGTCAATTCAAAGGAAGCGTCTAGAATTGAACTTTGTTTTGCCTTTCTCAATCCAAAACTTCTACGCAGTAAACTTGAACCATGAAGGCATTTATATTTGAATCCACGCATATGGAACACCACAGCTACACTATAAATACTCTACGTAGGTCTTATGTACAGATGGGTAGGTATGTATTCTTCGTATAGTGTGCGGTTTAGGCTAAACTTGTGAAATGTACCCCCTTTTATTCGTCTCGCCTTTCAGAACTCATCATTTTCACTGCAAACGCGGTTTATAAAAAACGTACATACTCCTAAGGCAAATAGTGTCTTGTCAGTGTTATCCATGAAATGCCTTACAAGGGAAACGGAATAGTGCGTAGTGGTAATGCTGTGTGGTACGCTTTACGTGTGTGTGTTTGTGCAGTGTAGTAGATAAAGGAACAAAGTGAGTGAGTGAGTGAGTGAGTGAGATCATTTCTACTCGAGTAAAATTTAAGGAAAACTATGTACGTAATTCGATAGAGTAAAGAAAGCAAGAACCGAACGTTGCTCACTCTCAGACAATAGATTTCCAAAGTATTTCATGGACATAGAACAGAGACTCACTACTCACAATCTCCCAGCCAGTCCAGAAATACAGATCTCTCTCTCTTTCTCTAAACAGTTTGTTCGTGACTTGACATTGGATAATGTTCTCCTCTCCTGACTCTAAAAGTTTATGTGCCAAAATACTCCCCTTTTTCTGCCCATAAAATAACTTATCCATTCCCTCACGTGGCCACAACAACGAAGGAAACAAGTCATGCACCCACTACCCACTGCACAGTAAACTATTACAGGACTTTTCCACAATCCCACCTTTACTTATCTCGTAGTAGTAATGTGGAAAACCTTGCTCAAAATCAGAATCAGCCAACAAATGCGACTTGGTCTCTCTCTCTCTCTGTTTTCTGTATAGTCCTACAGAAAATCATAATAATATGCGTAGACTAGCAAAGAGCTGGAAAATTGAAGCTAGCTATCGTAGACTTGAACACATTTCGGTATCTCTGCTCGTCTAGATGTTTCATAGTCAGGGAAAAGCTATCAGCATAAACTATCAGCGATAATATTTCCCCTTCCCTCAACAGTGTAAAATTTTGTTTAATGTAATGGACTGCAGTGCAATCGGCAGAGAATTCGAAGCTTGCACTCATTCCGTTGTGCATCAGTGGCTTTTCCAAGGCAATCCCATAGCCAATGAGAAAGAAATGTCCAGAATTGAGCGTGGATAGCATATGTATTAGTGAATCATAGATATTTTAGAATTGTGCGTAAAAATAACCATAAAATAAAAAAAACGTCACAGCAAAATTCATTTAATTCTAAAAATCTAAAAATCCTTATCTATTTAAATTAATAGTATCTGTGTAGGCACACAGATACTTTGTCTCCTACAAATCATACAATAAAACATAAGTTCCATCGGCAAGGAGGAAGAAAATCGAGCAAAGACAAGTCGACGAAGAAATTCCGCCAAGCACTCACTTCACTTTCACACTCACACAGAGACCACTTGACTTGATTCGCTCAGATTTAAGCGAGCTCAAAGGCTGAAGGTGCTAAAAGAACTCGAGCCGGCAAATGGAGGAGTCGCGGCTTGTAATGGCAAACGAAAAGAAACGGAAACCACGGGAAGCCATACGTAATACATTGTGATTGCACTGTGATTTGCTTTTCTACTATATACTACAGCTACAACGTAATAGCTCGTTGCTCCTCTCTCTCTTTGTGTCGACTGCATATTACACAAATACCATACCATTCCCCGTCCACAGAACAATACATAATTCTGCAACTGTACTCATAAACGGAGTCTAATAATATTTAGGAAACGTGCATAAAACGAGAATTTAGAGCAATAACTCTCACACTCTCTTCACGTATTTTCTTAACTAAGCTTTTACTAGGTTACCAGTCAACTCTTTCCTTTTCCTTCCCCTTTGCCTTTGATATTTTGGCAATGGCAACAATAAACTTTGCTAAACTGCTCTCTCGTGCTCGTAAATCCAGTCTCTCCTACTCTCGCATAATGCACACACTTATACTACAATGCTACTTAGCTAACTCTATTCTCTATACTCTTTATACGTACAAGTAGTTTACTAACACACTGCGCCCCTGGCCATATCGTCGCAGAAAATATAATTCTATATCTGCCGGCAAAGTTGTTATTTTTAATGTGTCTAATACAACACCTAATTCAATCCTGGGGAGGCAATGGCCTAGCGTCTAGGCCACCGGCAGCACCTACTTTAGGAAATGGCACACAAATGGAAATGTTAGCTCTGCACACCGACACATAGAGGAACGATCCGGAAAAGTGTAAATGATAATGTAACACCGCCACCACTACTACACAGACACACAAATACAAAATGTATCACCTCCACCCAACAACCATAACTTTCCACTCGAAAAAAATCAAAAGCCGAGGTCCGTCCTACCAACTTCATCATTCGTTGGCTCTGGATGAGTCGGTTGGCATTTTTCTGTGCACAAATGCTAAAAACCCGTATACATAATATACAGTTGTGTGTGCACGTAATGAATTTGCGAGTTTTCGCTGCGCGCCCTGACAGTTTTAAGACTAGCCAGCATGGTCTTAGTGGCATTAGAGCCACGAGTGTTTTGTATCTTGGCAGCTACAGAGAATTCTCTCGTTCAAAAAGCCATTAAAGGGAAAAGTTAAGTTTTAATGTCGTAAAGATGAAATGGTTCCACTCTCAGCTAGAGATAAAATGTAGGGCAGCGAGACACTATCTCATCTCTGAGACTGTGGATATCTCTGTGTGTGTACTGCGTGTGAGCAATAGGACATGATACAGTACAGCCGACCGCATCCACCATTCGGGCACATTGCTCATTCCGTGTGCCGAGGAAAATAAGCTTTTCGAGTACCAGCATTCATTTTATGTTCCAAGGAGTGAAACGAGTGCTGTGGTCATAATAGTTAATTAATGGACATACCACCCTACTTGAGCAACCAACATCTGCATCTCCAGTGCATCTTTTATGTTTCTCTTGTATGTAGTAGCAGTGGATTCTATCTGAATCTCTGTGCATTTTCTTTCTCTCTTCTCTTCTCTTCTCTCATTCTACTCTGCTTTTTTACACCACACTACATTAGTATCTGAATGCAAAGATCCTACACTAAAGTGAAGTCAGGAAGGTAAGAAATCCTGTCCACTCCTTTGCCTTTATTTATCTTCATCATATTTTACGTAGTAATCGCTCTCCCAGTAATAAGATGTTTTTTATAAAGTCTACCTTTGTATTGTACGTGCATGCACCTATAAGTAGGAATTGTACAAATGGATACCCACCCGTGAAATTACTCCGGCTGAAATCACTACTCATTTTCTTCTTAACTTTTCTTTTCCATGGTTATCCCGGTGCGTCTCAACTTGTTTTGCCCTATTCAAAACATAATACGTAAGTATATATACTTATAGAGTCACTTGAACGTGCGCTTCTAATGCATGGTGCACCTAAATATATACTATAGTTTAATACATTTCATTTCGTAGAATGAAAGAAGGCAGACCCTGTGCAGGATTCCCTTTCTCCAGTATGTAGTATAGGAATGTACACACTATCCAGTTTTACTATCGAGACATGGGAAAACAGAAGAACAAGATGATATCGAAAATTTGATTGGATTTCGATCCTGTGATCAAACTCGGTGCATGTCGTAGAAGAGAGAGTGAGAGAGACCTGGAAGTGTGAGTGTGGTAGTTGGTGGTAGTGAAGTTAGTAATAACATGCGAGACTTTGGCTTCCATTAATGCTGTGCTCTTCCTTCAACTTAACTTATCTCCCCAGACTTAGCTTGAACAAAGAGAAGAAGAGCGTATCTAAATTGGGAAGAACATCTGCCGATACACGAATCTGAAAGTTTTCTAATAAAATCTCGTGAAAGAAGCGCGCAGTAGCTTTTCCTCTAGTTTGCACGTAGGTGTATACATAGAGTATATCATAGCACATTCTAATAGTGGTCTTTATAATAGCGTGACTAGTGTCTGTAAGGCCTGTTAGTCTCGATAGTTACCTATGCGGGCACTTTAGTACACAGTGCTGGTATTTACTTATTAGCATTAGTCATGGGCACTGAAGTTGTCATAAACATGGCATGGACAAGTGAACATTAAGATCGATAGGAAAGTACGAGTACGAGTCTGTGAACTCTCTTCGTGCTCGATCCGACTTCTTCTTGCATATTTGCTATAAGAACATATATCTGTGAATACACTATGTATGTATATGTTAAATAGAAAATGTTTCGGTATAGTAAAGATAACTATATGGTTAGCCGATGGATACGTAGATATCCCCAGATGCAGATAAAGTGGAAGCCATTGCATTGGATTTGATTCGGTCGTAATTTAACTTGTAAGGTGTTTCTGTCGAACGTGCCTAAGAGCCTTTAAACATTGTTATTTGGGCTTGCAATAAAATTAAAGAGAGAGAAGGTCAAAGGTTGCTCACTGCCCACGAATGCTGAACGCAACTGCTTCGCTTTGATTTTTGGTATATACCAAGAATATATAAGGACGGAAGGAGAAGGCGACACTCTCAACCTACTCACTCGACTCTATGTACTTACGGAAGAGTCGTCGAGCTTTATTACTACTTACGTATTGACTCAGGGCTATTCTTCAGTCGCTTTGTTGTTGCCATCATAGGCAATATAAACTAACGAACGGCTACTGATGTTCAGCCACAACTAATGCATGTGCGCGCAATCGTACATAAAAGGAAGAACGTCAAAAGCCATTTCATATTCACAAGGTACAGTGGAAATTTTAAGTGTTTTTAGTAAGACGTAAGCAAGTAGTAAAGAGTAGTTAGCGGGGAGGATGTTTAGTAATGCTTTTAGTGGCAGATTCACCTGCAGGTGATTTCACGTTTCAAATGGCTATTTTCGTCCGCTGGGAAGCTTCGTTAAGCGTTAGTACACTACACGCAGGATTATGATGAAACATTGCTTCTTTATATAATTTGTCTAGTCAGTTCTTGTGTTTTGTGTACTGTTTGTGTGTACTAGAGACCTCTGCATGTGTATGAATAAAAGTAAGTGAGACTAATATCCATGGCCAGCTGTAAGTGTCTATAAAAGGAATCTTTATTGAAAGACTACTATAAGTTGAGCCTTTAATGCTGAGTCTTGTGGGTAGTTCAGCATAAAGTGTCTGAAATTAACTATTAAGAAGGTCCTTAAATGTTTTAAGTGCGTACACGAAAAATGTTGTTTGCAACTGTGCAGATGTTTCGTGTACCTACTCATTACTGATTTGTTATTAAGACTAAATTATAGTAGATAAAACAACAAAATGTATGCAAAAATTGCCTTTTTACGTTTGGCAATATCCAATATTATTAACGTGAAGGATAGGTAGGATTAGAATTTGTTTTGTTGTTTACTACTTGCATTCAGTGTGTGTGTGTACTCGTTTGAGAATTCAGTTAATATTTGCTAACTAGATATGCGAAGTAGGGTATTGCTACTTGCAGCACTTGAGGAATTACATGTATAGAATTTACTGTGGAATGATGAGCAATCTTTATGTCAGATTTTCTAATTTATCCTCGTAAGACATAAACAATACCGTCTACTTAGATGCTTGCTGGTAATTACAATTAATTATAGGTGCGTACAATGAAGAGGAACTCCCCCAAGACAAGTCACCTTGCAAAAGCACCCAAAGCAACGCTTGTGATGATTACTTGGTCGTTGATAGGTGCAGAGGAGGACGGGTGGCGGACTTGACTTGGATAAGTGTTTACTATTTACATGTATACGAATGTGCAGTATATTTACTAATTGAACACAGACAGTAAATGTACACAGTATGGCTCATCATCATCTGCTGTACACGTTGCAGAATTAATAAGTACTCGAGTTAATAAGGTAGTACGTGGCTCTAAGGATTTACTATATGAAATTGCTAATTTGTGATTCTGTGCTGCTTTTGGATTTAGCAGACGGAACTTTAATGCAGTTTTCCTACTTTTTCAGAATTGTTCATTCAATTATTCTCAAAGAGACTCTAAGCCAACTTAAGCCGATTCAAGTCAGAGTTAGTTGATTAAAGTTTCTATGCAATATGATGAATTCAGAGGAGACAGCAGTAGGACACGCTATACGATGTTATAGTACTTGCTAAGTATATGGGACTCGGGCGACAGGACGAGACAGCAAAGTAAGAAAGAAGTCAAATCAATGAACAAGTTTGTAACTTTATAGAACGAGAGAGTATATAAACGAACGCTGTGAAAATGCCGTTCATCTATAAATGCTAACTAAGACGATAAATTCAATTAGATTTGATGTTTAGGGTCAGTTAATGGACGTTTGCGGTTATCGTCGAGTTTGGTTTGTGGTTTTTCTTCAATTTATTGCCGTAACTTGGGCAATGCTGGTGTGGACTCGTCGAACGAACCTTATAGTTCAAGTTTGTGCTGAAATTATACTGACCTTCTATCAATACAACTACTAACACTTTTATAATACATTGTACATACTTTTGGAAATAAATACCGATGTTTGTATTAGTCATGACGTAGCAGTAAACTATGTGTGTAAAGAAGGATAGTTGATGAGAAATTTTGATGAGCTGAAATGATTTTTTAGGCTTTAAGTCGACTCATCTTTTCTAGAAGTTTGTGTATTTCTGCGTAGCTTTTCTCTCCTCACTATCTTACTGTAATATGACTCATTCAAGCCTGGCGAACTTAATTTAATGTACACAAGTAAACTTAAGCCAAGCCACCAAAGTTGGTTTCCAGCAGAATTTCTGTTTATAAGTATTGGTTGAGAAGTAGTTTTGGACTATGGCATCGTGTACTTGTAAGTGCAGCAGCCAGGACGTGAGCTACATTGGGAGAACACACAGACGTAGAAACTGATTTTGAATTCAACGGAAGAATGCTGTGGAGCGCTTCAACTTACGTGCGTAACAAGTAAAGTTGAAAATGAATGGGGAGATACCTTATAGACGTATCTACACCTACGTAGAATTGAAGCGAGTGGTATAATGGAGAAAAGTCGAACAACTTGTGGGAAAAGTTCGTAGTGTTCTCCAACGATGCACTTTATAGTTTACTCTTCTTTGCAATGCTCACATACACATTATTTTAAAAGTTTAGTAGTTAGGAAGCTAATTGAAAGTATTTCGTCCATTAAAATGCTTTATGAAGCTCATCTTTGGCTCTCACTGTTGGTTTTATGAGACGGTTGTGGAGCAATCCACAGTTAAGGGCTATAAGCAGTGTATAGTAATACTTTGCATTTCAATAACTATAGCTTCCCTATCTGCTAGTACGTTGTTGCTCTACTACAGATATTCATATTTTCCTTTCTATGACTACTAGTAAAATGTAAGAGAGAACTAGTGAAGAAAAGTTCCTTTGCGTCTCCCTCTCTTTTTATTTCAGAAGGAATAAACTAAACAGAAGCATAAAAATTCGTGCTAAGGTATAGTTGTGTGTGTCTATGAGCAGCAGTCGCAGCAGCAGTTAGTATTCACGTGAATAGGACGATGACAAGAAGAACAGCCCCAATGCGTCTCTCTCCATTTAATAAGAAGCAAACTTGAGAATTTTCAGTTTTTCCTACTAAACGATGAGCAAGGACTCCAAGGAAAGAATTACTTCTTGTGTATTTATGTGCAAGCAAGTTTCGTCATTAAAAGTGGCCAAGAATGAAGAAGAGCGCCAAAGGGCTTTGTTATAAGGAATTGTGCAGTAACAGCAACAACATGATTTCTTAGGAAGATGTTAAGGTTGGTGTAGCAGGGCTGAACCAGGTGATTACTTCGAGAAATTATATTTCCGAAGACAAGTAACGAAACGAAGAACTTTTTTCTCCATCACTTTTGTGTTTCTGTTTTGACTACTATATAATATGGGTACTTATTAGTATTTGCTATACACTTCTCTCCATACACAATATGAGCTCATACATTCGTGCACCATTATAATATAAGAGGAGGATTCCTATCTTCTGTAGTGTACTAGGTAGTTTATATTGACCGATGGTAAGATAAATAGTCGATACAACAAAAACGAATGTATAGGTACTTAGGTGGGTAATGAAGGGTGAAATTGTTCTCGACGGTATTATAAATGAACAGAGTGAAGAGTGGGAAGCAGAGCAAAGCTGCAGCAATGTCTACAGAGAATGTCGTGTATTGTAGGTAGGAGAATTCATAGGAAGAGTAAATGGGATAATAAGGATAAGCCAAAGTGCGTAAGTCCTAGTAGAAGGGACCAGTGCTCGAGGAAGATTCAGATTCTAGTAGTTTCATCTGAAAGCCAAGAAAAAGTGGTGGAAAAGAGAGGCGTGAAAACTCCACACGGCCATTAATCAGCTTGAATTTGTCTGCCTGTATTAGAACAAAGGCTTATCAAAATATTTTCTTTCTGGAGCCTCCTTGTTTATATACGCACATTACATGCTTACTTTCCAATGCAACCCTTTTACTTGCAGCACACATATTACTTCCTCTAGGTACACACACTCACTTTTCTTTATACATTAGTCAAAGAGATGCATCCGTACGTACAGGGCCAACTACATCATTCCACTCTTGTATTCGTCTTTGTCAGAAATTCACCCTTCGCGCCTGCAAACTACAAATGAGAGAAAATCGTTAGAAATTTTTACCCTGTAGTCAAACTGAAGACAACCAACTTACTATTAGTGCATTTATCTGCAGACCAAACGAGAAGCACACTTACTGCTAGCATCCTTTCGGGATTATACAATTATTACGAAACATGTCCTGGAGGGAGAGAGTAAAAGAAGATTACTCCCCTGCTAAAAATTTACTACACAAAACAAGTTATATAAACACATGGGGAGGATCAAATTTGTGATTTTAAGTTTACGCAGTTAATACTGTATTTCCTGCAACCCGAAAAGTGTGAAGTGGTTCTATATTCACTATAATAATAGTAATATACAGTATACATTTTGGAGTACACCTTTCTTAGAAGGCAGAAATGCATACTTAAGTTTTTTCAGTAATACACAGTTAAAGTTGGAATTTTTTGTTTACGATATGTTCATGTTCCGAGCTTGTAAAAGTACGATCTGCGATGCATGGAAGGTGTGAGAAATTGGGCATTGAATGGCTGATGAATATTTTCTTTAGCTCTTCACACGCGAGTCGAGTTAACTCACTAATTCGGTTACCTATTTCTGTCTCCACTCTTCCCCACTTTCCTCTTGTTGTTTTTATTTATATTTACCTCTTCCCACTACACACACAGACAGTATCATAATGAATAGGGCTGTTTGCTGTTGGAGAGTGTGAGTGTATGGGTAAAGTGCAGTAATAAGACTTTCCGTGAATATCGTGATGATGAGATGGGATGAGGACTAGCATGCCAAACACATATAAGTTAACCAACTGAATTGAACAGAATAAGGGTCGCAACATTAAGCAACATAACTTATCTGTGGGTTATACCTTGGCAATAGGAAATACCCATAACTCAAACTTTATACAAGACAAGCTCACAACACAATCAACTCGACTAACAATCAATGAGCTGTTTCAGCATTTAACATTTATCCCCATCGATGCCAATCTCGACTGCATACAGATATACAATGTGTCCTTCTCGTGTACACAGAATGCACTAGAATGTATTATTTAGGTACTGAAAGTAGGAAGGGCACTAAAACATCCATAACAAAATCAGGGAAAGAGCAAAGAGTTAAGTTGCATTACATTAGGACCAGCCCTGTCAGAATAATATTACATTAGCATTGACTACGTATTGCCTATGTATATACCATAACGTATATAAATATAAAGAAGAGTGGTAGTGGAACAAGAGTGAGTACAGAAATAGAATTGTATGTATGTATGTATATTTCCTATCTAGTGTTATTGCATTGGAACCATTGGATTGCATTACGTCCGATCGACTAACTGCTAACAATAATACAAGACTTATGGCATTACCCGCCGGCCATTTGACCAATTTTGGAAGAGGCAGGAAGGGTTGAGCCTCGTTGAGTAAGGCTCTCTCTCTCTGCGTCTCGTCAGCTTGTGCTCTCCTCAGGGAAATAATAAAATATAATATAATACTCAAAGGCTATTTATTTATAGAGCTCCCGGCTGCAATTCCTCATTCTGTCTTGACTAAATTTCATGTAATTCGGCATTTGGTGGCTGTCGGAGTGAGTGGTTGCCTTTTGCCGTGATCTGTCCTCGTCCCTCCTGTCCGGCCTAGCCCATAAATACAAACAGAGCTTCTCAGATTACATTTACATTAAACCCACATTCACAATCAGAGAGCGTAAGTCGGATTCAATTCAATTCAAGCTATTTCCATACCTTTCTTCCTCCAGCCATCTCTTCACATCACCCGCCATTTGATTTATTTGGAAAATTGGCTGCACAATCCCTTTTTCTCAATTATTCACTTAGACTGCATGCATTTTGGCAAATCATTGCATTGTCCAATTAACTTTCCATTTCTCCAGTGACTTGACCTTATACGTGTGCATTTCTGCTAAAAGCTATGAGAAATGTTGACACGATGGAATGGGAAATGTGACGAAATGGCTTTGGAGATGACACCAGTAGTAGAAAACCATGTATGCCCATAAAGGAACCGATTGTTTTCCTTTGCTTGTTCGATAAACAAGCTTTTAAAGGAGGCTTTTAGCATTCGTATGGAAATGGAATGTGTATTTTATGTACATCTGTCTTCACCCTGTCACTTTGGGCAGGCTGGAAAAATCAAAATCAACATACAAATAGAAGCCAAGTCAATTTGGAAAGTATTCACGAATAAGTGACTTGGAGGAAAAATCAACTATTTGGGACTTGTACGTATTTTTAGTAATGGTCCTCGATACTAACTCGTTACTTGTAAGTGCCTTTCCACTTTGCACTTAACGTCAGCACTACCAATCGCAAACTCCAGATCCTGTGTCATTTTGAAGTAAATTGTTATACGGTAGAGTTCTACAAACTGTTGTCCATATAAGTAGGAGAGCTAAATAAGCACATTTATTCAAGAAACAAATCGCTAAAGCCTTCCAGGCATTCTAATCACTTTGATCCTCGATTTTTCTTCTTAAACTATCGGCAGGTCCATTATTTATTAAAAGAGTTCAGCTACGAGCCACCAGCATAGCAAAACAGCCGGAGGGCAAAAGGCTAGTTAGTTGAAGTGTATAAATATGTTTGACTAACGCTCCATGTTAAAATTGTGTTGAAAATAAAATTTGTCATTTTGTTACTATTTTATCCAGGATGTCTTCTGAGTTCGCAAGTAAATTGTGATGCGACTATGCGACTCCCAAAAAACAACCTACATTATATAAAATATAATATTAACACAAATGTAGAAATTGTGTCTCGGCGTGGAACATTGCATTTTACAGTAAGATTAATTAAGAAATATATGTGCTTTCAAAACCTGAGAATGTAATCATTAACCGCATTAACAATAAATAGTCCACGTTATTATATAATTGTATGTATAAAGCAGAAAAGAGGGATCTACTTACAGCGTGCGGGGTAAATGTAAATAAAATGTATATTGCAAATGTGATCTCCGGTTTAGGTGTGAAGAATCTCGTGTGTTTATCAGTCTCTAATACTTAAATGAATGAGCAAGTGTAGTATCTACAAAATCGTGGAAACGAGAAATACTGTTGTATTGTGTCTTCTAATACTCTCCCCTGCGGCACTTTTGCCTTTAAAAGGAGCACACTCAGGTATTTCTAATTGGCACAAGAATATCACGACTCCCTGCAGCAACAGAACAAGTGAGTAAAGCAATTAAGAGTGCATCGATTTCTCATCAAGAAATTGAATAGAGTGCTTTTGATGGCTCGGCTTAAATCAGTTTTCCAACAACTAAAGTGTTTTCCTTGATTTTTGTAATCTGTTAGTGATATGATAAGCCTGCAACTTAGGTAAGTAGATGGTGGAGAGAAAGAGATTGCGTTTAGTAATCTCGTTTTCCCTATTCTTGCCTTTAACCTGACAATGAGTAGTGTGTGTGTGCACTCGAAGGTAATTTGGGATACGCACTAATATTGGTGAAAGAAGATGTTTTTGCTCCAATTGAGTAAGCGACCATTTTTTATTGGGAACCGATGAAAGGAAATCTACTTAAACTACGTGAGGTGCTTCTCTTGGCTCCTCTGCTAAATTGCTCGCATTTTCGTGTATAAATAAGTCAGGACTTACCGAGTCTCGTCTCCATTATCCACTATTTCAGAGTACACAGACTTCACGTCTAACAGATAAAGTAGGCAGGCAGTAGTTCTCTTGGCTCCTCTGTTAAATTGCTCGCATTTTCGTGTATAAATAAGTCAGGACTTACCGAGTCTCGTCTCCATTATCCACTATTTCAGAGTACACAGACTTCACGTCTAACAGATAAAGTAGGCAGGCAGTAGCCACACCGATTACCAGGAATGAGTCAGGGAAATAATATAGATAACTAACCGAATGTACTAATCTGGTACCTGATATAAATAAGTGCGTGCAGTGTGCAGTGGTGAACTACACGAAAAAGGTCTGCAAATGGGAGACAGACCTTTCTCCATTAAGTTGTATGTAAGAATGAGGACAACTGCTCCATTTACTTTTTTCTGTGTACTTTTTTCAAACATTGAGTAATTTGGGTCCGGTGTGTGTAGTCGCGAGCAGTCGCGAGCAGTAAATGATGCGGGTTTAACAAACTAGAACATGTACCACAAGAGAAATCACTTCATGAAAGTGACTTAAGGATGCGATGCTCCTAACTCTTCTTAAATATGTCGGAAAAAATAGAATAAATTCTTAAATCCCATAATGCTACATTTCCACAGTTTTTTTATATTTATAGTTCTTAAGGATGTATTAATTTAGAATTAAGCAAGACCAATGGTGCAGAAAAGTTAGGAAATATTTTTTTATGCAATGCCATACGTACGTACGCGTAATTCCAGGAAGTAATTGAAAGAATTTGTGCGTAAATAAATGAGATGGATTTGTTATTTTATGGCTGCAAGGAGTAGGAGTTGTTTAGTGTAGTAAACACAGAGATCATCCGTCAGTTGTTGCTTAACATTTGGAATTGAATACTACACGACTGTGGACCCTTATTACTATTAGAGTGGATGTAACATGTATGAAATTGGTGGAAAAGGAAAAAGTTGGAGCAAAGCAGAACCAAGAGTGGCAAAGGAAGTATACACGATCGTTCAACTTATGTTATAGTTTCCAAGTGATCATTAAAAAGGCAATTCATTTGATTTGAGGTTTCCCCTCAAAATGTTACTACTGCTGTTGGCTTCATGGCGGAGCTTCTCCTTTTCTATTACTACGCTGTCCCTCTTGTTCTTTTCTCGTTTCTTGTGCTTCTTTACACAATTAACTATACTGCGATTAGATGAGTAACATCCCCTTGTACGTGTGCTGGAGAAATATAAATAGCTATGGTTAGACCAGACTCGACTCAATCCCGACTCCCCAAAAGCAGCATATCTAGAGATGAGTGCGTTTGTTCTGTGTTCAAAAATGGTAAAAAAAAGACGTGAATGATGGAGGGAATACTGTTTTCGAGTGGATGCAGTGGAAAAAAGTCTGTTCCTCCTGGATTTAGTGGGCTCTAAATATTTTTCACGTCCCAAATCTAATTCGAATCTTTTACTTTAAGTCCATTGAGTCCTTTATAAGCACAGAGATCCTCTGCTCCCATTTTTACCGCCTGGAGGCAAGCATTTTGTTCTGTGTGTTCTCCTCCTGAATTAGATTTTGGTGCTCGTTGAACTGATTTTGGCTTTTCCACTACTGCTAACAATACCGAGCTGTCAATGACTTCTTTCCTTTTGTATGAAAAGTGTGTGTATGGAGGAGGAGGGTGAGAAAATCCTGAAAATCTATTTAAATGCAAATTAAAAAATGAAATATGTACATGCTTGATATTATAACGTGTAAGAACGTACGCGTTATGTGAATCAGCATCACAGAAGGACAAAGGTATGGAAATAAAAAGACATGCACTACATCCAGACTTCATAAATATATTTGTGTGAATTCATACCTATTTATTACAAGCACGGAGAACTCCTGTTCGTGATTGTCAAATATAAAGAGAGAGTCATTCAGGAGAGCAGAAGAGGACGATGTGTCAAGCCAACGTTAACCCATGTAGAGTAAACTATGAAACCTGCATTTATGTAATGAATGTGGTATATAGTTTTTCGTCGTTGTGTTGTGTGACGAGCCTGAATCATTTAAAGGATTGGACATGAGATAGCAGGAACTGTAAACAGTTGACTTGTGACATGACACAAACAAGACACACCGGACAAGGGAGTGTAAAAAATACTTTGTTGTGAGTTGGCTCTCCGTGTCAAAAACGGTAAGTGTGAAAGGTGTGATGGGAGCAGCGGGATACCAGCAGCAGAGCATCGCGTCATCCTCTTCTGCAGAGACTTGACAATAATAAAAGAAGAACCCGAGTCAGGTTAACTCGAACGATTCGATTTCAATTCGTTTCCAATATCAGCAAAGAAGAACTTCGTGCGTATGTGTGTGTGTTTAGCCGTAGGTAAGTAATTCAGAATAGCGCAAGAGGTTGATGGAAAGAACTTTGAAAAAACATGTCTCTGTCATTTTGTCTCGTGTCGTGTCTACAAAATCATGACAAAAGGGCGTCGCCAACCTCAGCACCGGAAGAAAGAGTCAACAACACCAAAGGACAACATTCGTAAAACAATCTCAGAATTCAAAGTCAAGTCGAACAACTCTTTGACTGAAAGGATATTGCATGGAAATGAATTTGAGTCTCATAAAGGATTACATGCATTTGTAGTATCTACTCTTTAGCATCACTGCCAATTTCAATTTATTGCCAATGTTAACGCCGTTCTTTAAAATAATTTAGAAACATGCTTTTTGATACAATGTTAACAGATATGAACTTGTTCATAGTTGGTTGTTATAAAGTCAACTAAACAAACACACCCTAAAATTACATTTACAGTGTAAAAATTGCATTCGTTGTGCTTTGCATCCTAATTGACTGTCTTCAGTGTATTTAGAGAGATGCTGAATAATGTTTTTATTTCCCTTATTCCATTGTTCTGCGGAAATTTTACACCTGGCGGTCCTTTCTTTACACAATCGCTTCCTTTGTTTCTAAATGCATTCTGTTTCGGAATACAAGATTCCATCCTGTTCATTTCAACGAATTGAGTGGCTAACCCAAATTATAAATAATATGTATAACAAATAGCAATCAATAGACAGAATGACTTTATCACTTTCAACGGTTATCTAACAATTGTTCCACGTAGCGTACCTAGCGATAAAAAGTCCGTCATAATATTTTCTGTCTGTGTTTAAGGAGGACGAGGCACGCAGTCTTTAGCTTAGCCGTCATCCCAAAACAATCTAATGTATTTAAGTCAGACTCCGACAGACAAGACAGGGGAATGATCCTTAAATGTTCTTTTTCGTATATTTCTAATGGTAATTATCGTCTGTCGGGATTAATTGCTCTCGAGTGGAACCTCCCATGCACGTTTTCACAAATGATTGGAAAAGTCAATTTTTCATTGGAGTATTTCATGGCATTTACTAAATGGTCTCATCCCGTTCCGATTCATTTTTTCCCCCACTCGACAAAGTGTAAACGGTACAAATGAGTCATTAGGAATATCACCTTTCCGTTTCCTTTCACACTCTTGACCAGTACTTAGCATTAGCTTCTCTCGGAAAAATATTAATTACAAATACGTTTCAAAGGAAAACAACGTTGCGTGTTAAGGGAGAAAAGCATAAAGCATTTGCCATCAAACAATTGCCTTGCCATAAAAGATGGGAATTTCTGTACTCGAGTTGCATTGTCTATTGTATTGTTGTAAGTGTGTGTACGTGTATCATCATCAGAGGTCTAGTCACCGAACTGGCGTTTATATTCGTTGTAGGGAGGTTACTGGAGCAAATGCAAGTTAAAACTCGAACACTGGGAGTTACTGTTCCAAGCACAAATAAGAAAATAAATGTGAAATGGAGTAACTAATGGCAAATACTCACTCTCGGCCTCGGCTCTCACCGTTTAATATACAAATAACATGCAAGCTCTCATCAAAAACACCGTCCACGTTTTCTACTGTAGGAAAAATACATGTGTTATCTCTCGTCGTCTTCGTTTATTTAACTTTTTGACCGAGAAGAATAAGAAAATTTAAAAAACACGCTATTTAGAGTCGCTTTTTGTAAGGGAACGTGTTTTGTCCGAATTATACACGTATTTAAAGAATTGTATCTTTATACACAGTATAAGTACTTTGTACCTTTATGTACATATATCTAAAGACGGAAAAAACGGTACACAAAGACAAAAGCCGTGGAGACCGTAATGAGGATTTTTATTGTAGTGAGGCGTGCTCTGAATTCGATCGGTGGATTCACAGAGCGCAATCAGATTCACTATCAACGGAATGAATTGCTGTGGATTTTATTCATTCTCATTGCTCACTTGGAATTTTCATTTCTCTTTTCACTCGAATATAAACAGTATGCTTAGTTCTATGGTGTCCGTCGTCCGTGTTTCTATAAATGCGTCAATAGATCTGTAGTATGAATGAACATGTATAATGTATGTGCATTTATGGTACAGGTTTTAAGCATGAATTTGATGAAGCACAAATGTTAAATATCCAAAAATGTTGAAGAAAGATCGGCGAACCAGAAGAAAGGGAAAAAAATCACCGCACTGTGCATCATCGGAGAGTACTTAATAAGACTTACGGGGTCTAAAGCCATAAAGCCATCGCATTTAATCTAATTACCTTGCAGTGTCATTAGGAAAGATGGTTTATTCCTTATCACAAGAGCTATCATTTATAATGGTGCTCAGATAAGTCAACGTATCAAAATGAAATTAATCTTCCTTGAACTTATCACATGATTGATCGTGGATTCAAAATTTAAGTTGCAAATGCTGTGGTACATCTTCTTGTTTTCTCGCTTTACTTATGAATCATAGTAATGTAAGCAAATAAACATAAGAACTTATGTCTGCAGGATAAATGCTAACGACAGGAAAAAAATATATGATTTTAAACAGCGAATCATCCTCATCTTCATTCGTTGCATTACCATTAGTCATTCATTAGTACAATTTAAATTACTCTTCACAAGAAATGCTACCAGTACCACTCAACTGATTTTCGTTCAAGGAGTTCTTGTTTGTGCCTAAGCTTTCATAATGACTTGTCGCTAACTATATGCTATCCCCATCATTTAATATATTCCAGCAAATAATGGTTAATCTGAAGACAAAGCTTTTACTGAGTATCTATTTGTTTAAATTTTAAGTTCGCTTACTTATTGTATACGTTGCACTTTTTAGTAGTTAGCAGAAAGCTGAATGCCAATCAAGACTGAAGTTGTGTGCTGTGATTATTTGCTTATTTATCAGTTTGCATGTTTGTTTACTGTCTGTGCATCTATACATACATTGGACTGCAATTAGGTGCAAATTCTATTTCAACTGGGCCATTAGCATAAAGACAATTAGCTATAACCAACCCTAGGTTTTCACAACAAAGGGAATGCTAAATGAATGAAATAAAGTGAGCTCCAAGCTCATGCCATGTTCGCCGACTTTGTTTGTAAGCGTTGTATTTTGCATATTGAATAGGCAGGTCTAAATTGTAATGGGCAGCGTTTAGTACTTCACTAGGTCAGATAATTACAACAGACACTTTTAAATAAAAGTACATGTAATGCGTATATACGTATAGTAGATATTTGAAAAATGATGGCAATGTTTAGAGTGTGAAGGTTTTACTACTCCCTTATTTAATTGTTTTTGGTATTTTTATGCAACACCATTTTACTTTTGAACATAAAAATATGAAGAAAAGGCGTAAGCATTCAAATTTAGAAGAAGTTCCAGGTGCAAGGTTCGAAAAATAGGATATATATTTAAAAATATGACTTTCATTTTCCCAACAGATGTTTTTGCACGTGATACAGAATGAAAGGGACAGAATACTATCCTTTATGTGCAGTCAAAGGCAATTTCGAGCCAGTATATAATCTGGACAGTAGTGATTCCACGAAAGACCTTCAATTCCTTCTTTCAATTGTAAAACCAGGTGGCTTTAGTAACTATGTAGAGAGAAGGTTTGTTCTTGGACTTCAACTTCATTAGTTCAGTGTCTGCCTTTTTTACTTCACTACAATACTACAATCATCCATTTAGCATAAAAGCTTAAGAGCTAGCATATTAAGATCCGTGCTCGTTACACTGTACAGCTAAAAGCGACTCAGTTTTTGTCGTGCTTTAGCCAGCCAAAATCTGGTCGATTCGAAAAGTGTCGGGTATTTGCATGTAACTGTAACGACAAAATATTTTACGGAAAATTCGACTTTGCAGTAAACAAGCCTGGAAAATGTATAACAAGTTAGCAATCACCGTTCTTGTAACGATTGGCATTGTTAACTATGCAATGGGAATCGAAGACGGAGACTTTTTAAAAATTACCAACGTGGCCGACGGAAATGTAAGAAAACTCTTCGTCTATTTATCTATCTGTGTACTACATTGTTTTTCACTACACACTTCATATTATTAGGTTAGTAAATTTTTAAACAAAGCGTTGCTACTATGTGGAGGACGATGCACGAGGGGGAGTTTCGAGTTGAAGCGTGATTACAGTTTTTTGAATAATGTGCACTTTCTGCACTCTATTTTGTCTATTAATTAAAAGAAATTTGGATTAAGATCAGATATGTATGTAATGAAAGACACGAAAGAATTGTAAAATAAATTTGCCTCGCACTTGTCCTCTTTAAATTTGTTAGCTGCAGTCTAAGCGTGGACAATTGAAAAGATGAAAGGATAACTTAAAAAAAATTGCAAAGCTTTGCCGAAACTACCAATAAGTAATTGCGTTGCTAATGAATTCAATAATTTGCAATGCAGGTACTGACAGTGACAGGAACGGATCCTTTGGAAGAGGCGAGCATCAAATCTGAGCCTTGGAGAAACCTTCCAACTCAAAAATGGTTGGTAGTTCAAGCAGGTAGGCACAAACAATCTTTAATTTCACAAGTTACTATAAAGCACATTCCAGTCAATATAATACATAATAGATTCTCTCATTCTTCGTCTATTGAAGCCGAACAAATACATCGGCTAATACGAGTTTTCTCTCTCACTCTCTGGTAATTTAATTTATGATTATGAGCTAACGATCAATTTGGACACTACGCCTGTAAATTCACCTGTAAATACAAGAACTGTTGATACAATTCTCTCTGCTTGTAGCTTTAAGAAATACGAGTACGCACACATTAGTTGTAGTAATCATACCAAGTATGAAGTAGATACCCAATGAATGAAATGGCAAAAAGAAATTTCCAAAGGTTTGTTTTTCGATCTTTTCCCTTTGTGAGCTTACAAACTGTTCATTTACATTCACAATGAACTCAGCTCTCAAATTACATTATATTTTACTAGTTGTTACAATACAATCAAGAAGCAGGCAGACAATAGGTTTTTTGCAACGTATCTGAGACACCAGTTCAATTTTTATGAGATCTCGAATCCATAAATCTGGTTTGAGTGTTGGCTGTTGTTGTGTGATGGGGTACTAGCTATACACGGCGCTGTGTTACGTACTCACACCGTGCATGGTATGACTATGAGTTGACTCACTCACTCATGTCATCTGTTCTGTATGTTCTCTTGTAAGAGCTAACATAAGTCCTTCCCAGTTGAAGCAATAGCTGTTGGCTACGACTTTAGTACAACTTTTTTGGATATTAAATTATTAAAGAATTCTGCACTAGTTGCTCTGCTGTGCTAACTCGAGAGTTTAAGTCTTAGATTTGATTAGGTACTCTCACTCTCACTCATTTTCATGTGAATATGGATTGTGTGAGCATGGAAGCTTGTTTTAACCCAGGAAGGATGATAGAAGCAGATTGGATTGCAAATTGGATCCCGTCCTTCCACTAGTATAACACTACTATAAAACAAACCTTATATTTACTCTGAG
>JABASC010000929.1:0-29657 GCA_019776185.1 Plutomurus gul | reverse complement strand
AAAAACAATGTAACATGGTGACTTACTCTATTTATTAGGTGAGAGCTTTGGGCGTGTCCTGTTTACACACATTGGTGACGGATGAATCATGCATCGACTACATCACAAGCGTCAATACACATGAATTTGTATACACTAATGAATTTGTTGGTAGATACGATTTATCCACCGATTTGTAAAGTAATTTGCTTCGTTAACGTAAACATACATGCTATAAGCAATCCAAACTTACGCATTTTGTTATTTTAATAATTTATAAAGTCTTGCGCATTTTTTAATAAGTAGAACTCGATGCACATGAACTGGAACTGGGTACAAAGTTAATGTGCATATGACTATGGTGATAAAATTGGGACTAGGTTGACTTCTCTAAACTCGTATCCCCACCTTTTTGTTTGTATTAATAATTATAGCTTACTGAAGGACGTATCTACTGGTTTCACTGTATTCTAATGTATTTTTGACCCAACGAGTGATTAACCAGCTAATTACTTTATAGTAGTCATGAAGGTACATGATGGCATAAATTAATTGTGCAAAGATACACAGAAAATTAGCTCACCTGTAATAACTCTAATAACAGTTACAGATCCTTAGAGCGCAAGTTGTAACAAAATCTATTATTGTTTGAAAAGCGTAGATAATTATGCTCCACTATGAAAGCACCGCACCCCTCAAAACAGGTTGGCATTTATAATCGCCAACATTTCCTTGGTTGCGAATTCTTCATAATATCAACGTTTGACCCACGCAGCAGGATATGCATGTTACCTATACACATTGCACATACCTTCCTATAGATTTCTACTATAGGTATATAAATAGGACTGCATTATTGACACTTTGACACTCGTTACTTGTCGTTTCAAATTAAAGATATGGAGACATGGAGAATATATACAAAAGACATAGTACTTACACTGTTAACTATTTATTTCACTTTTCATTCAATCAACACTATCACAATGACACTTGGAGGCAATATCAATTGTAGTATGTATCAGTGTACTCAAACATGAGTCAGCCTCGTAAAAATAAACTAATTTACAGTTAGGATTAGTAATTATAATTATTCTATCCTGCCACGTCTTGCTGACAATGAGAAAAACTCGAAAATAAATCCAACTCCATTTCGTCGTAGTAATAGTAGTTAATATTTAAGTATCTTCTCTCATCTCAGGTAACTAATTGATCCCATCCTTTCGTTTTAGTTAATGATTACTTATATAACTGCAGATTGAATGAATGCGAATAAAAGGACGAAGGACAGGGGGTTCTCACAATTAGCGACGGATTTTTGAGAGAAGTTGACTTGTCAAATGTGATTGCAATTTGTAATGGGTAACGGATACGTACGCACATACATATTTCATAGATACATTGTACAATGTGTACTATATTAGTTTTATGTGCAAGGACAAATACACAACGGACAAATTTTTTCGCCAAATTGCTCACACGATAAATATTTATGTATCATCGTTACAAATTACGAGATTACTAACATAAAAACTTAATTCAAAGTTGCTGTCACGAGAATATGTGAACATATATTTATTATATTATACTTACCTTAACTTATGGCAAATTCATTTATGTAATTTTAGGCTCTTCAACAGTTATTCAGAACATTACTCTAGAAATCACTTTGAACCCTTTCCTTTCCATAATTAAAACTCATCTTTGCCTTATTGCGTATCTTTTCATGGCAACTCTTAATTTACATTTTATACAGTACAGTGTATTTCGGGCTTGCAAAGTAAGTGAGAATACAATTCACCATTATTTTGCACTTCAACAATAGGATAACGCTTAGGTATGTAAATTGTAAATAAGTCGCATAAAAGATAATTAACGTGTAATTTCTATCTACTACTACATATATAGCTTCAGTTACAACTACAACAAACAAAACATAGAATATAATTTCCTCAAATAACAGCCAAGTGTTCTTATTAAATGTGAGCTCTGACTTTTTTCTTTAATCCCATAATATTAATATTATATAGCACTAGTGTATATTTAAATGTTGGCAGATACTATTTTAATATTCATTGAGATTGAGACTCACGTACAAGTCCATGCGTACGTATTTGAAGTAGTGAAGGGAAGGGTAATTGAATTGAAGCGATGTTCAGAAAGCAGGATCAGTCAAGTCAACCAACAGTAGCAGAAATTACAGCCAAGGTGTGGAACTTACATAATCATGGACAGTTGTTCAGAGATGCACAGGATAGACTTCAATGTTCTCCTGCTTGCAATTATATCAGGTTCGTGGTTCTGAAATAAACAATGGGAACAAAATCTTTCGAATGCTTCGTATCCTTTCGTTTCGTATTGCTGGGTTTTCTTGAAAGATCTTCTTATGGAATAGTGATTATTTATTTAGTTAGTAGTTTAGAAAAAGAGCTCGTCATAGCGCAGTCAAAACACGTGCAGTTGCTTTTACGTAATCGACACATTACTTACACGCAATGCAAAACACTACAAATGATTCACAAAATTACATGCTGCAGTGGGGGGACAAAAAAATCGAAAGGCACATTTACACATGAATGCAATAAGTATAGCAGAATAAGTATAGCTCGCTAAATTGTTTAGAATACTATATTACACAAAGTTGTAAATGTTCCTTTAAATTTTTTAGACACACTGCAAAGCAGAATAACATTACAATGTACAAGCATGAGCAAATTCACAATCACATTAAAATTGAATGAAAACAATTAAAAATACATATGACGAAAGCAGCTCTGGGTGCAAACGACAAAATTGGCAATAACAAGTACATCACATTTTGATCTATTATAAGAATTATCGAGTTAAAAGAAAAAAGATCTGCAGAGAGACCCAATTGAAAGGACTCATTAAACTCACATTGTTAGTACATTATCTCTATCAAGTGCTAAAATTATATCCAATAAATAATCACATTTAAATTTTAGATTGATTAGTAACATTTTTCTAATTCTAATGTCCAGTAGGTTGGTTTTCTCCCTAAATCAGCACTAGAAGAGTTGCATATAAGAGAACATAATACAATCATTGAGCTACTCACTAGTTTTCTAATAACTAAAATATACAACTACTGTAACACAAATATATAGGTGGTTAATGTAACACAAACAAATTTAATTAGTTAATAACATTTTTAATGTGTATTCCAATAGGTCGAGATTAAGAGAATAGAACTGAATTGATTGTTTTGTCTATTTTTCTAAGCGATGAGATTTCCGCAAGGGTGGGTTTAAAATGTTGATGGATTAGAACTGAAATTTTTATAATGATTCGAATGAATAAATAAAGATTTCAAAATCGTCGAGGGACAACGCAAATTAATGCGGAGATAATAAAAGTAGAGAATCAGAGAAAGTAATTGATTAGAATAGAAAACTATCGCCAAAGATCATAGGTATTTGTATGTAATCAAGTCTTACAAAGTGTGGTAGTTTCGTTCTTGCCGATTTTTGTAGAAGCGCCACACCAAGTATCCAACAGACGAAATTCCAGCAGCAAAGACTATTCCTCCTGTTTAAGTAAGAGTAAACAATGTGAGAGGGTGGCCAATTTTTAATTTGGGTAAATATTTGTAAACCCTGCCCACTCGCGCATTTGAGAAAATGGGAGAATTTCATACCGAAAAATGACGCCCAGCTCATTCCTCCGTGGGCAGGAACGGGAGGAGCAACAGTTGTTGGGTTTGTAGGAACTGCGGTTGTAGTAGCATTTGTTGGCGATGGAGGTGTTGTAGTCCCGTTTGTCGGTGGAGCAGAGGTTGTAGTCGTCGTGTTTGTCGGTGTTGGGGGCTTCGCCGTACTAGTGGTTGTGGGCGTTGTTGTTGAAGCGGTGGTGGGGGTAGTAGTAGTAGCATTTGTTGAGGCTGGAGCTGGAGTAGTTGTCGTGGCGTTCGTGGGTGTTGGCGCTGTTGGTACATTTACACCTGAAAAAAAAGAGCCTTAAATTCGCAAACATGCACACAAACCGCAAATTGCAATAGAAATTGGGAGGACTAGTTAGGCGGGGACCAGAATTTCTGGGACTCACAATCAGATATATTTATTGCAGCATGGATATCTTGAGTTGCAGGGAGGCTATTTTGACATTGCTCTGTACCAACCCCCTCTGCGCCCCAATCGAAATAACATGTATTGTTTCCGTTCTTGGTCTTGTCCAAACATGTTTCACAATTTGTAAAATTAGCACAAGGGTCTGCTGTTGGTGCTGCTACGGTATTTCAGAAAATATTCAATTAAAATTTGGAATCTCTTACATATTTTTTTTATCTCGTTATTCTTGAGATTTTTAGCTATTTCTAAAAAACTGATAAATATTGAACAAAATTGCTGCTTTAGAATTTACTTTGATCCAGCTATAAAGTTGTTTACCTGTACTTTCACCGGAAACCAAAACGAACGCTGATGTAATTATTAGGAGCACCGCTCCTGCGATATAGGACGATGTTGTAGCCATATTTCACGATACTTCAAGTAGGGATTTATCAGTAGAACAAATATCAACGAGTGTCACTCTAAATGGTTCCAATCAGTTTTGTTTAACAATCTGCAAAAAAATTAAATATAAAAAAATCGTTAATAAAATTATCTTTAAAAGTTGCACACTTGTAACGATCACTATAAAAAAACTGTTGCGACCAATCTCTACAGCAGAATAGCAGCATCTAAATTTTAATTTATCTGCGTAATTTCTGTCATTCAATTTGACGCAAGTTCGCCAAATCACGAGACTAGTACAACTAAAGCGTGTGCCAGTTTTAGGCAACTAATTTTGTTGCTGGGTTCACGAAAGCCCATAATTTCTGTAAAAGTATTATATTAGACGCCCTTTAGATTTACATGATTTGTGGAGAAATTACAGTGATGAATCCACCCAAGTTCTTTGTGTGGCACGTTAAGTTGCAAATGATGCATGCAGCAAACAATAATAGTGCAACACGTCTGGTAAGAAGTCTGGTTTGAGTATTTAAACGGCTGCTTCTTTAATAATATGTTAATACCCAAAGCGACTTCGTACGTGTTATCAATTTGCAGAATCTGCTTTATTTTGTGAATTTTACCTTGAACGTGCCATAATAAATACGACCACAATAAAACCCATGTAGTATCCCGATTCAGTGCACAATATTTTCAATTCGTTGTTTTAGTGTTGTTCATTGTCACATTTTTAGAGTACATGGTCGATAAATCGATAATGCCATTGGAAAGCATGTAAACAAAGACATAATATATATCCACATTACCGGCACTGCTTTTATGTACGCAAACTGCAAACAATGAAAAAATAAAACTCAGAATTGCCAGATACACAGGAAATGTAAGTATGTAAGGGTAAAGAAAATTGCAATGTTGCAAAGATACAAGTGGATTTAGAATATTTGTAAAAGTTTATAACAGTCTATACCGTATTATTAGAGGTCAATGCCAAACGCACTAAAAATCAACCCGTATAAAAGCTATTAATTGCATTTACAATGTTAGACAGTAACAAATATTTTGGTAACATGCGGTGCAAATTATTCGGAAAGGAAATTGCGGGATACCATGTAGTACACCATTATAACATACAAATATAATGACTACCTAATAACAACAACTATTAAAATTTAAAGTGACTCAAGCCACAACTTGTAAAACGGACAATGTTTGCTTTTAACATGTTGAGTTGCTTTCTTAAATAGTTATTCAGTTACATAATGTTAATACTATTTTGAATAATAGTAAGCTTCATGACGTTAATTTTAATTCTCTACTCACAATTACAATTACAACCGCAACACGAATTCCACATTAAAAACATGGCAAAATTTTGTTTGGGCATTAAAGGCAGTTAAGGTGTAAAAAGACTAAAAGATGGTACTTCCGTGTCTACTATGTGTACATTGTACTCTATACATGTTCACTACGTTCCAAAACACTGGAACTTAAATATTTATTTGCATTTTAACTAACTACTTACCAAGCGAAAAGCATTACAACAACTAACTATTTACTTCCTTTCCTAGGGCGCTCGAATTAATAATCGATACTTTGAGAATTTTATTTAGGTATAATTATATATACGAGTAATTTATGTAGTTTGTACTTGCACAGCAACTTACACATCACCCACAGAAAGCAAACATTCTAGTTGAAAAATAGACTTTACATTTTTAATTGAATTCCCTGAGTAAGCGATATGCGATTCATTTTATTCCATGTCTGTATAATAAAAGTGCTTCAAATTGCATATTACATACAAATATAATTCATGTGTACAAATATACTTCATTGTGCTGTGCTTACATATAATCGAAATTCTTGGCTTGACTCAAATCATTCACAACACGTACTTCCTACGTACTTCCTACGTAAGCATTTATTTCCTGCACTAGACCTCACGCAATTTGTACAAGCAAATAATTAAGTCTTTTAGTTACATAGCGAATAGATGTTATATATGCACCACAGAAACACACTAAAGTTTGCATGATGGATTTACTATTTCGCAATTACTGCTGACTGTCTGACATAAAAATGGAGCTATACGTGGACAAGCCGTAAATTTGCATCCATCTATATTTCCTTCATCCATCAGTGTTGAAACATTGTTCTTCGAATTTCTAGGGGTTTGTTGTAAATACGACACCATTGGAAAGACAAACGTATAGCAGGATCTAAACTAAAAGAACGTTTCCAGAGCACCAAAGAATTCAAAGGAAGTGAACAAAGATATAAATGTGTGGCAATACTAATTCGTGGAAGCTCTCTGGATTTGTATCTCAATGGGATAATGTTTTCCAAAGCACAATCAACAAGATAAACTAGATAACTGTGAACAGAAGCCGCATTACAGTAAATAGGAAATGAATATTTTTAATATTTAGCTCTAGTAACATTACAATAAGTTACCATAATTTAGATCGGAAAGGTGTATGTGGACTATGGACACAAGACAATAGAAACTTAAACGTACTAGTACATGTGTAACTGCCTGCAAAGCATTTCACACACACAAAACGTGCTTGACTTTTGACTTCTTCTGAGTCATTTCACTTTTTCTGCCTTGTTCTGGTAGATCAACTTTTCTTATCTGTTGTCTGTATACATTATTCCAACACCATCTCCAGCTTTTAATGAGCCTAATAATGATAGCGATATTCCAAACCAATACATACATAGTATGAGTATGAGTCACGAGTCACATTGATTATCAAAAGTGCTTAAATATTCACTTGTCTTTCAAATTACTCGCGTTTAGGCGTAAAGCAGAATAATAACAACAAATAACGTACTAAAAACAATGTATTGTCACTGTCAATATTAAATATTTTAATATCAAACAACAGATACGTGGTCGACTTATTAATATTTTACTTATTTCGTTTTACATGGATAAGAGACTCGATTGGGAATATAAATTTTTATAATAGAAACCTTTTATTAATACAAGTACACAAAATTCGTGCTTGAAAATTCATTTATTAACAGAAGTAATTAAAAAATAAAACCAAACTGTGAATAAAGTCAGTATGAACGAGGAATTATGTTTACGTAGCCGAACAAATAAGTGATGCATTCCTGATTCTGCCGTTAATCAGTGAATTTGTTTTCAAAAATGTTGCATTATTCAAATATTATTACGAATATTTAAATGATATATAAACGTACCTCAAGTGTGTATGATAAAATCAATTCTTGCTAATATTAAAACTGTCCAAAGTCAACTAGTTTTGCCAATGTGAGTCCTCTTTCCAATTTCCAACGCGCAGTACAATCTTGAGAAATATCTCAGTTCCTTCTTTGGCTCAATATAAAGTCAATCAACCTGAAAACAAAAAATAGACACGTGTATACATTAAAGTACATTCATGATAATCCTCCCCAGCCCATATCCAATACAAATTCCCTGTTACAAAATAATTTTTATGATTTCTTCACAGAGTCTACCTACGTTGAACAGAGTAAGTATTTACGTAAAATGAACGTTCAGTTACACACATGCATACACACAGTTCAGTAGAGAAGAGCCCATAAGTACGGATCGATTGTGAAACCTGGTGGCCACGTATTTTACGTAGTAGTCTTGTCCACTAACTATTCCATGTAAAAATAAATACTTTTTCCAAACACTAAACTAGCTTACACAGCTATGCCTTTCTATTTCCTACGTAAGTGGAACAGTGGAGCAAACCGAGTTGGCAGTTTTAGTACGACATGGAATGCGAATGGTTCTGTGCTCTGGAAAATAGACACACATGAATGTGCATCGCTATTATATTGCTATGAACTGGACTGGAGTAAATGCTGTGGAGTCTTATTTCTTTTCACGCAAATCACTAATGCCAACAGCTTAGTCGAAGTCAACACGCCACTCACCCCGGAGAATATAACACTCTGCCGACTCAGCGTCACACAATTTTACAATAATATATATAAGTACGTACACACCATGAAATGTTCAATGTTGCGTTCTTGTTGGAATATTCAATATTCCAGTCCAGCCATCATCAACTCTCAACTCTCCAGCAGCAAGCCAAGTAATAATAATTCCAGTCACTACTACGTTACATTAGACGCTTTCTTAGTACACAGTACACGTTGGCTATACGATAAAGAGAGTAACTAACTACAATAGAATAGAATGGAACCTTACGAATCGAACAAGCGAACGAAAATAATCGCTTCAAGAAGACAAGACAACAACTGCTACTATACTAATAACACAGACACAATGGAAATATTACAGATCTCGTTATATATAAGTAGTAACAAGTATTCATATATATTTTCCCGTACTATTTACACATGTTGGCATTATTAAGGATGGACAAAGTTCGATTTCCACTTATACTCTATGTATCGTCTATCAACTTATCTGTATGCACCTTTGTACTGGCCACGTCGGACTCCTCCTTTTTGATCTGGCCATAATAAAAAAGGCAATAGGGAGGTTGTACAGTAAGTACCCCACAATATGTACCGCACACATTACACATGCAACCAAATAATACACTATTAAATTACTCATATTACTAATATACAATATACTTATTAATACATATCGTGTATTCTCCTCCACTGCCAACTGTACAAACCTATCTATCAAAATTCTAATCGTATTTATATGATAAAGTTAGTGAGTAAAGTTTTCTTGGAAGATTGAACAAAAAAAGATGCCATATTAAAATAATGCCCGAGGCAAACAATGTATAAAAACGTCCTGTGAACGAATGGATGACGACAATAATAAAGCAGTAGTATAAATAAAATGTAATAATAAAAACACGATAAGAACACCTTGAGATTTCCTCGTTGAAAATATACTCTTTTGGGAGAAGGCGATGATGATGAAATGTTTTGATGTGACAAAATCTGATAGTCACAAAGAGTGAATACTTTCGCTTCTACTTAAAAAGGAGAATCTTCTTTCACATTTATGTAATTTTAGTATTATTATTACTGAAAGATGGGTGACTGACTACGTTGACATAGAATTGAAACGCAGAACGCAAAGAGGCGTGCAGGAATTTACTTGCACGCTCAAATGAGCTTACAACTATTTAAAATATAGGTTCTACTTTAAGTACAACTTTAACTTGAGATTCTATTACATATATGCAATCGTACTTTTAAGTATAGGCTGTTGTATATACAATGTATACACAAAAGTTCTACAAACTTTGTTGTTTGTTAAGTATCGTGTTGTCTAATAATAGGCAAGTCAAGGCAAGGGAATATACTTCAATGCAAGAAAGCAACGAAGGAAATGTACTCTCAGCTGACATGACAAGATTTTCAGTATTACAAGGTAAAAGGTAGAATGGATATTTGATACAATACAGGATTGAAATGAAGTTACCTCTGGAATATTTTGTGGAAAATTATTATATTCCATACAATTTCAACATTGACAGATGACATATTTTTAAAATAAATAATAATGAATAAATTCATAAAACCATTCTAGAAATAAATTGTAAATAGAGAAATACTTACGACTTTGTAGTTTTATTCCATCCAAGAGGGTAGCGAAAACGAAAACGATTGGAAAAGTGACAGAGGAACGACTGTCGAATTGAGAGTTGTGTTGTGTGAGAGGACTGTTCTGTGTGTGTGCAGCGGTTGACGTTGAATGAAATGAGGTATTCAGTTATTCGTAAAAATCTCACAGCATACTCCTATATACGACTATATTACATAGCGTATATATTGAAAAGTGGAGGTTATTACTACAGCGAAAGTTGTATTGCTGCTTCTTGCTTTTATTACATACAGGACGAACTACGGACCACTACGGCGTAGCGATGTGTGCATATTACAATTTACAAACTTGAGTTTCTGGTCTTCTATTCTTAATGTGTAATAATGGTAATGATGTAGAGAGAATAATATTGGCTAAGGTAGTAGCAGCTTTTGTGTGTACAGTATGCACAATTCTAGCAGTAGCTCCCGGCTATGTAATACACTAATAGCAAGATATCATAGACAGCGATGCGCTGAACATATTCACTGTGTGTCTGCTTGTACAGATGTACTTTGGCTCATGTATAAATCCTTATACACGCATAGACACATTGCGGCGGAGATTTTTTTTTGTCTATGCACTTGTGTAGGCATTGAATCTCACATATAGAAGTGATACCTACGTACTGTTACTACCCACAATAACTCGTATATATAAGTGATGTAAATGTGCTTGTCAGTAAAAATGTGCAGCATTTGATTTGAATGGTTTAAATGCTTGGTTCATTGTTGTATCGTATGTTGATGGGAGTTTTGTTGTGTGATCCTTGTGAGTTTTAACGCAAAGCAAGCTGTAGTTTTGTCATCGTGCCTCTCTACTATTTCTTGTTTAGCTGTCTCTAAGAGCGTGATGTTCCCTTTACTGTAAATAGCATTATGTATTCCATTATGCTTAAAGTGTCAGTTTTTATGAAACAGTTGCATTTTACACTTGCTCACTTTCTACATGAGATTGAATGTCTGTTCCTCCGTCGACGTATGGCATTGGTGGTGGTGGAGTGCAAATCTGGTCCAAGCTGTGTGTAATGGCAATGAAATGTTGTAAAAAGGATTGATTGTGTACTGACTGCTGTGTCGTGTCTTCTGTTTAGTAAGTATTTTCTATATAAGTAAGTGTATAGTATATATACGTGTGTATGTATTCTCTCACGTCACTACACTGTGCACACTATAGCATTTTAGTATGTGTTCAATCCCTTCTATGCGTTGAGCAAAGTCAAGTTGAGTTCAGTTGAGTTAGACAAGAAAGGGCATTTTATACAATACAATAATACAACTCTTCTGCTAGCAGTCGAGTCTACTATGTGCATGTTCTGTACTCTGTACATTCGATGTATATAAACGAACCTGTTGTAGGACACATTAAAATCGCCAGACGGGTGGTAGGCGTCCTAGTACACGTTTATGAATCTTCATTGTGTTAACGCACACTAAGAGTGTCTCAACACACCATGGAGTTTAACTTGCTCCTACAACACAACATATACATACATACCTACTGTGTTAATATCATTATCTCGGCATGGCGTATTCATTGATATAGGTAGTCTTTTGACGTTTAAATGGCTATAGGCAGCTTTACAGCTAGTCACTGACTGAGAGTGAATGAGCAATAGACCCCAGAGAAATCCTTGCACAAGTAGCAGCAGAACTACACTAGTAAAACGTAACATGAACAAACCAAAGCTAAAGGACGCAGTAAAAGTGTTTCAGGTTTCCATGCACCATGTCGGTATATCAGAACGACTACATAAGGGCGTTTGTGAATTCCATATGGATTAGTACTAGATAGGAGAGACATAAGAACGTAAGTACGTTTATAGTTTCCCTGGTGTGTCCTCTTCTGCTCTGAAAAGAGGAAATTCACGATCGTCTGCGATTTCCAACCGAAGGAGTTGAAGATGGAGCTGTATGTGATTGTACACACACATTTCTACTACTGTAGTATGTAGGTACCACACCGTCTAGTCACAGGGAATGTTTATGTATGAATTCATTTTCTTTAGAATCGACCAAAATATTCGTTGCTTAACATCGCGGTGTCCATAAGTTGCATCCGAGTGGATAGTTTACATTGAAACCGCATAGACTGATGTCTATACCCGACACGCAGTACTGTACGTAGATACATAGGATTCATGGTACGTTAAACTCAACTACAGATAAAGGGTTGAGGAGAAGAAAGCATTCACATCCACTCTGTCTATTCATTCACAGAGTATCAGAAAGAGTTGTTCTATGTGTTATTATTGTTGTATGCATTATGGTATAGGAGTTGATTAGTTACATAAATGGTTCTGCTACAAGCTGCACATATCTTAAGAATGTTTCGTATCCTGATTAAAGGTCAAGATATGTCTTTATCAAATTGACTGCTAGTGAAGACGTCAGTGTTTTTTCGTGTGCACATAGATTCTTCTTGTTGTACGTGAAGTGCTAAATAGTCAGACATAAAAAACAAAGGTAAAAAGGCTTTAATAAAGATTAGGTGTGCTGATTGTCTTATTTGCACATAATTGATAAGATTGTTTGTGGTTAAACATTTCTATTACAGACATGTATTATTATTATTATTGCATCCGTGTTTATTTAAATAGTTACATGTATGTACGCTTGCCTACAAACACGGATGCACATTATTATTTGATATTGCCTTTGTCTAATCTAAACAATGTTACTAAATGTTAAGAGCACATGGGAATTATAAATTACTCTGTGGTAATTGCTATGAGAGTTGACATTGAATATTATCTATTATTTTAGTAATCGCAAGATAAAGAGATATGGAGGTGGAAGACCGTACAGCGTCTGCCTTGGCAAAATTGGAGTTAGTCAATGAAATCAAGTGAGTTGAATTTAAATATAATTTCATTAAAATGGATCGAATAAGTAGGTCTGTGTAATTGGACTCTAGTATAGTTATTTTTTAAACGTTTGTGTACATACAAAAAGTAATTGGGATTGATTTCTTTTGTGTAGAACGAAAACAATGAAAATGTTTAAACTAAAGGAGAGGCTTTTGGATGAAGTGGAAGTGTCTCGTAAGGAAGAACGATGCTTGTCAGATTACCGATCTGAGATGGAGATGCTAATGCAAGAGAAAATGGCTCACGTTGAAGAACTCCGACAAATTCATGCCGATATCAATGCCGTAAGCTAATTACCATTAATTGTCAATATATTTAAATACTGAAGTGAAAGTAGGTGAAGTTTGGTGAAAAACAATTTGGTGAGGTATTAATATATTTTGGATGAATTAAATGAAAATTTATGTATGTACATTCAGATGGAAGCTGTAATAAAACAAGCGGAGCAATCTCGTAATCGCTCCATCGAATCAGCTAAAAGACTCCATGCCGAATTCGGTCCAGTAAAAGTTGAAGTGGATCGTTTACGACAAAGTTGCTTGGGACTAGAGAGACTTCCCGAGTTGCACGAGGAGGAACCCAGTCTCATTACTTCGGAGTAAGTCTTTTAAGAAATTGTTTTTTTATATTTCCTTTCTAGTAATGTAAGTACTTTTTTGTAGAGAGCATGTCTCTTTTTTGCTCTTTGCACTTTGTCCATCGTCGTGATTCGAGTAATAAAATAATTGAAGGTTAAATCTCACTTCCTGGTGTTTTAGACTTTTTGACCAGTTGCCAGCTTGGAGTCACCCTAATCCTCCAAGAGAGGATCCGGGTATGCCCGGAATTCCATATCCTCAACAGCCGTCGGCAACTCAGGCCGCCGCAGCAGCGTTCATAATGAGTCAAAGTCCGTTAGCACTAATGCAAACGGCTGTAAAGCAAGAAAGACCTTCTCCTCACATGCAATCGCATCCTTCAGGGCCCGCACCTTCATTTAGGTACTTTCATCATAAAATTAATTTACTGCATTTATGAGAAAATGTAAATTCTAACTTGTATAACATGTAAGTATTTAAAAGTCAATATAGGCAATGTAGGATCGATGAGCTTTGGAACATAAAAAACTGTGATGTCTTGAAATTTGCAATTACTCATTTATACAATGCATCAGTTCAAGAAAGAAAAAACTCTGCGGGTAAAGTACAGGGCACGAAACACTCGATTTTGGTTCTACACTTTTTCTCAGTCGTTTTTCATCCGTTTTACGTAAAACTTGGTATTTTGTATCCAATTTCGAACTGTTAACAAATTACCTGTATTTCCAACATGTTTCTACACTTGTCCATTAAGTTTCACCCGAATCGGTTGAAAATTGTGGGCATCAGAGCGGATCCAATATTTCAACTAAAAAAACGGTATTTTTGATCCGATATCGGACTTTTAACAAAATACCTGTATTTCTACCAAGCTTCTACGGTTGCATATTAAGTTTCACAGGGATTTTTTTTTAATTTGGAAAAAAAAACTGTTTGTATTGTTGAGATACGTCTGATTACCAAGTTTGAAGTAAAACGGATGAGGAACGGCCGAGACAAAGTGTAGGAACCAAAATTTGGTGTTTTTTCCCATGCACCTTAACCCTACCAACCTTTTCCGGATTTTTTTCTACGAACTCCGGTGCTTTTTGACCTGGTGCATACTAAAAATTAGCAATTGGATAATTTCAAGACATCACAGTTTTTATGTTCTAAGTTCTAAAGCTCATGCTCCTATCTACAGACAATGCCAAACATGTAGTATCCTACCTAAAAATTTAATCTTAATGTTTTTTGAATGTGTGAATTCATTCAAGTGGCTTTAATGAAAGGATCAATTAATCTTAATATGGTAGCAGATGAAAAAAGGTTCTTTCAAAGAACTCATGGAGGAATTTTTCATACACATACACTGAATTTCAACAAGAGCTAAACGAAAGGTCTAAGGAATAACAGTGGACAGCAGACAGCAGACCTTTAAAGAGATTAGACTTTCTCTTTGATTAAGATTAATAAGCTCACTTTGTTCAATGGGAGTGGGATTGTAGTAATAATTACTGTTCAAAATATTTGAATTTATTTAATCCAACAAGCAGACTTTTAGTCAGAGTTCACTTCTTAATTTTTGCTCTACAATATTGCTCGAATCGCACATACAGTAAATATTTCCAAATATAATTTTCCTTAATCCCTTAGGGTCAAATCCTCTTATAAAATGCAAATGAGCATTTGATAAGAAATAAGAAATGAGTAAAGCGGAACGATTAACTTTGCTACACTACTACCTATAAATTTTAATCGTGCAACGTGTTATTACCTTTTCGGTTCTTTTAGAAATTGTTAAATTTAGCACGTACTCAGGGGATTTAAGTCTCTCTCAATTGTCTGTATTGTAGTGTACACTTCGAATAATTAGCAATCAACGTAAAATATATTGCTATCCATCGCTTCAAATTAGAAGTCCTTGCATTACTAATACAAGGAACAAATTAGCCAAGTAATTTCCATTATTATGCAAACAAACCATTTCCTGGATAATTTTCTCCTTCTGTGAGTTCATGGCGCATATAAATATTAATTGGCGTCTTTAAACGGTTGTTAGCTTTTGAAATTTTAGTACCTACTTTAGAAATTCACGGTTCGTGTTAGCGGAAAATTGGATAAATTCTCTTTATTTCAGACTTACTGATGCAACAACAATCAACTTTATGTAAATTGAATGTTGGGCCTTGTCTTTACGTGCTGTTACTGTTTTATTTGCAATGTAATGAATTTTAGTAGGCTTCGCCATCAAGTACAGTTCTCCGTTCATTTACAATTAGACTGCATAATGAGTTGGCGAGAAATATGCAAGACTCTCAAATATAATGCTATATTATTCATCAGCACATGGAGGGGTAGCTGCTATCTGACATTATAACAGCAAGCATTAAATTTTCTAGATTCTAGTTTTACATACAAAAAAATTATCTAAAAATAATCCATAGAGCTTGTACAGATATGCAAATACACAAAGTTCAATATCATTTACAAAAAATCAAAGTGTACCAAATAATATGAGCTCATTACAGCATATACATAGGTAGCTGACAGTAATTTATGTTTATGGTTTTCGAAACAGTTCACCTTATTTCAATATAGAATTTTACTTTTTCAACGTATAGAATTACAGAGGAAAAATCCAAATTATAAATATGTTTAATAATAACTTGACAATTCTTTCGATTGCATTGCAGGCAGCAACCACCGCCAATGAAGTCGTGCTTATCATGTCACCAACAAATTCATCGAAACGCTCCCATCTGCCCCCTGTGCAAAGCAAAATCCAGGTCGAGAAATCCAAAGAAACCCAAGAAAAAGGAATGAAAATTAACCCCAACGGTGAACCCGAACAGAATGTAGGGAACTCTGATTGTGAGTTAGTGAGAGTGAGTTAGGAATCCGCGGACTCCCCTACTGTCTTCACATTAAATTACCGACATTTGCAAAACAGTCAATGGGCATTACCAGCAGTTTGTCTCGAGTGCCGGGCTCATTTCTCAATTTATTGGTTCTGGGAATAATTTTTTATCGTTTCGATCTTCTCACCATATGTGTGTGCAATAATAATACGATACTAGCTACTAAATAGTAAACAAGTTGGAGAAAGGCTATTCGCCCGGCATTGATTTCACATTAAAAAAAGCGTCTCGCAAAGGGAACACGGACATTTGTATGTAGCTACAAAAAATCTGTAAATCGTATGTATAGAATAGGGACTGTCGTCTCTGATCCGGACTACGTAGTATTGAAAGTGTAGTGCAGTGTTTTAACCTTGTGCCAAATTAACGACTGTGAACCTACAAATACAAAATCGATCGAAGAATTCCTTTGCTACCACTTCCCACAACACTTGGCAGATAATAATATCATGAACGTACAGATTAATCTTAGAACAGGGTTTAAACGGGAAAAATGAAAAGTGGGAATTTCCATTTTTTCCCACTGTCAAAATTGAAAAAAAGGAAACTTCACTGGGAATTCTCAATTTCTACCATCCCAGTGGCATGTGCAAAAGAACCGAGGTGGGAATATTGTCAACCCTGGACTGAAGCAAACAAATGGAAATAGATTGACTCTCAAAAAGACTAAGTACTAAATTATGTAGCAGTATTTCAAGTGCCAAGTGCTTTCTAGAAACCTGGAAAAATCTGTATACATGTATTATAGTAGTGGTTTATAGCAGTAATAGTAGGCAAGTGAATGTGCAGCAGCACTATTAGCATTAACTTATTCCTCCCTTCCTATTATTCGGATAGTTTTACTGTCTTTGTACAAAAAATGTAGCAACAGTACATGGTAGTATACTAAATACAAATAGCCTATAGAAAAAGTGGCGACTGTAGATTTGTATATAAAAATAAATATTGTTGAATATTAAGGCAATAAAGCACACTGGAGGTTCCTCTCTGTAAGTATTATGAACAAAACATTGGTATAGGTTAGTGTAAAACGTATTTAATGTACAAAAATGTAATCAGTATTATTATCAAATTAGTTAAACTTTTAAAATACAAAAATATTTCTTGTATTTGTACGACACATTACCTAAATTCCCTCACTTCTAATCCACTTGATAAACAATTATAATTATAAGACATTAAATAACTACAATAGTCTATTAGATATACTATAAGCACAGCTTCCATAAGAAAATGTGTTGACTATATAAATTCGTATATATAAAACTATTATTGTGTTCCCTGAAGAATCTCTAGTAGTTTATGGAAAATATTCTTCCTTAGTAGTAGGATGCATTCCACTACGAATCATTTCTTATGATTTATGTATCTGCAGCAGTTTCAAGTTCAATTCCTTTTATCCATTCCTTCCACTCTTCGATTTCCAATATTGTGTGTTTAGAATCCTTATCATATCTCTGTGTGTTTTCTATCTTGCCCAACTACAACTGCAAAGCAATAAGTCGCTGATGTGTGAGATTCGATATGATTTCAAGGTCTTCCGAATAAATCTTCACAGAATACTACTGCATCACAAGCACAGCATCATCTATTCCCATGTGTTTATTAGACTGCAATGAAATAATCCAAGAGAGAGAGAAGAACTTTTTCTAAGAGTGCAAAAGTCCACCTTCAGACAGAAGCAGAGTATACATCTTGTGCAGTCTTTTATAATGAAGTCGAATCCATATCCTAACTGCAACTACCTCAACTACCTTAAATATGAAAAACCAACAAAATTCCAATGCGAAGATAGTTACGTCTCTCCGTCTCTCTGAATTTACTAGCCAAGGTACCTAACTGGACTGAATACTACAATAGAAGAAGCAAAAGACGAAGATAATGGGAAGGTCTTCCACTTCTTTCTCAACACTCTTTCCATCTGACTGCTACTGTGAATTCCAGCATACCAAACAATAGTATTAACTTTGTAGTAGCCATTGCAGTAGTACTCCTAAATATTCTTCTTCTGCTTGTTAAAATGGCACCATAATACGGATAAGCTACTATTTACTATCTGCGAGCTAATACTCCCTTACTTTATTTATTAGTATAATCAGTCTAATGTAATGTGATGTGCACGGTTTTTTACACAGCATAAATACTAGTACCTAATTGTTGTATATGTGGTGGTGAGTAATGTGTGTGCAGAAGAAATGCTGATGCACACAGGTAGCATGTAATAATAGGAATGTGGTCTGCTGCTGCAGAGAGAAGCAGCGGAGAGATACGAACTTATTACCAGTTCCACACTCTCTGATGTGTAATCTATGGAAAAATTGTAATAAAAAAGGTTTTATGTTATTTCCGGTTTATCTTCACGAGCTGGTTAGATTGATCTCTGAGATACTAGTCTGCAACCACCAGCCTTTATTTCCTCTACTCTCGAGTTGTTGGGATTCTAATCGAGACACATTAATCCCCTTTGTCTATGGTGCTTTGGCTTTCGTGCATTTAGTAATAACACTGCAGTACATGTTAGTTGTAAATGTATTAAATAGTCGGACGACTTTGGCTCATTATTTTCATTGAAACAGAGAGGTGTAGTTATCTGAGAGTGCACAAAGAGCTACACCATAAACCACAACAGGCCTGTATTGATAGCACCACCACCACTCAGCGGACTGACACATAATACGAACAACAACAGAGACAGAGTAGGGAAAACAGACCATAATTTATTTAAGAGCAATTCCCAGTTGACAGTTGAAATTCACTTCAGCTCGTCAACTTTCACAATACAATATTAGTCGCTATAATAGGTCCTTGAGTCAACTACTGAAATTCAATTGTGGTCTCATCCTCTTTGAGCTTCAACAACTACACATTCACACACATCATCATCAGCACCGACCACCACCACGTCTCATCTTCCATTCTTATTATATTAGTACGATTTTACTCTCGATCACTCTCTCTCTATCTCTTTGTGTGTGTCAGTGTCGTCTGGTGCGTGTTCCACACATTTTCAATCCACCGGATTGTTCTCTGAGTGCTTTACGTTTATTTCCATTGTGTTAACAGTGAGTTGCCATTCTTTATACGAAAAGGTTACCTCCTCCCAAAACATTATTACTTATTATGATGTAGTCATTACGTTTGCCTTTGTTGTCAACCGTTTCGAAAGTCGTCGCAGGTTATATTTGCAAATGGATCCTTCTTGTTATTGTCCTGTCATGTCAGTTTGTGTCTCTTTTGTAACATAAAAACGTACACATTATGCATGCGAGATGAATATTACCAGTGGTAGTACAACAATATTCGGAAACGTCTGTCAAATCTCATGTCTCGTTTCAGTTTGACTTCTGGTGGCTGCTCCTGCTCTCTGTGCTTCAGGTTCGTGTCAGTGAGTGAAAGAGTTATTGCTCTGTCAGATTACTATCGTTGCGTGCTCACAGTTTCGCCAAAGGTTCAGGTGTGTGTGTTATACTCTCTCTGTGATATGTGTGATCTAATCTCATCGTCAGTCAAGTTGAAAGAGGTAGTAAGTACAGGTACATAGTACGCTGCAGCAATCAACTAGAATTTTATACCTTTTTCCTGTTTTCTCTAGAGCGCTTTTGCTTTTAGTTTTTCGTCAAATTCTCGTATTTCCCTGTGAGCTGCACCTTTGATTAATGTAAAGCTTTGTTTTCCCCGAAAAAGACCTTGACTTCGTCGTACATTGTGTCAGTCCGAAAGTTTATACCCTAAAGTAACTGCTGGTTCAATTTTCTAGCTGAATGTGTGTGTGTGTGTAATTTTCGGTTTGTCATGTCATGAGTCACGCTCCTATCATCATCCCTTTTAGACAAATATTATTTTTATTGATTAGTAGGATGGGCACGCCCTGTTGTTGATACGACCTAATTGAGATTGTAATGACGATACTATGGGACAATAATAATAACACAGGAACAAAAGTCAAAGTAGAGCAGCTTTTACAAAAACTACAGGTGCCAGATAATCTACAGAGGGATGCGCATTAATGTTGTGCTCTGCACCAGCGACCAAATCCAAGATAGTAAATATGAAATTGAGGTGCACAGGATGTGGACACGAAATTGAATATTATTTATTTGCGGAAAGCTGATGTCTAAATAATGTATTTTTACCCATTAATGCTTGATTACTAGACTTACGTACATTTCAGACTATTCATAATGATTTAAAGAAAGGAAGGCATTGTCTCTTACAATTATATCTAATAATCCCATGAAGCGCTCATTGGTTCAGAGAAATTATAAAGTATAATAGTACGATTTGTGCATGGATAGTTTTTACGCCTTGATTCGCAAGAGAAATTTAGATTATAGGTTGCCTCTTGCCATGTTAACATTCTATCACCACATTGGGGAACCGCATTTTACAAACATATAATTTAATCTCATTGTCAGTTCATACGTAAATAGTTTCGCAATTAATCATTTGTTGTGGTTGCGGTGACATAATTCCACTGTACTCATATACATACATACATAGTATTATAAACAGTTTTCTAGTTCATGTTGCTAATTTAATGCAAACAAGCTTATTCGATACTATTCATTACATAGCATTCATCATTAATATTGCAATTCCTATGGGTGATGTCAACTGGAATTGAGAAGATAAGCTCCTCTACGTATGTACTACATAGGAAACAAAAATAGCATTCTCATATACGATTTCACATTTCTGAACGCCTCCATCGAATATTTTATAGCGAAAACATCGACTGGACTCGATATTGCATGTTTTCGTCACATAAATGATGAAGAGTCATCCGGGTCAGCTCTTTTATAGATAACTGTACATTGCCAGCAAACAGACTAAAAGAAATACTAAAAGGATTGACATGAATGCTCGCAACTGGAGACTTTAATAAGTAATACACATCGCAAGGAAACAGGCTGTCGCTTTGTCTGTCTTGAAATTCCAAACTTTCCTTACATTTCTCCATTTGCTTGCAAAAATCAGCAGCAGTGAATATATCACTGGGACTGTTGTGCAAAAAGCTCTATACAGAATACCGTACAATGTACTGTTTATGTATACGGAATAGGGACGTCCATCCACAGTAGAGTTTCAATTTTTCTGCAGAACACTCGGGCTCTAACACTGTAAGAAGTACACGTACATCTGCCTATAGGCATACATCTGCAGTCGTCAATGTTTTTTCTAATATCTCCTACACTTCTCTCTTTCTCCTGCAAAGTCCAATAAGTCCAGAGAGACGCAGCAGTACGGACCATTCCCTTTTCTTACTGTTAATAAATAATCCTTCCAAAAACTTTCCGAGAATTGCATAAAACATGCTTTTCACTTATACAGCAGCAGCTGTGTTATATAAATCTGACGGAAAATTTCTCATCCCTTCTATCTCTTTCTCTGTCTCTCCCTAGTATCAATTCCTTCACTTTCGTTAGTGCATTACTCTTATTAATACTTTTAATACCATGTACACATCTTATCCCCTTAGTTAGCAAAAGTACATTACATTTCCTCTATTAAGTATTATATATTAAATTACTTTACTGCAAAGGAGCGAGCTGGAGCTTAATTCAGATCTGATATCATTATTAAAGTATTTCTCTCTGCAGTATGACCTAAACCAAAGTCTAAACTAATAATGGAAGAAGAGAGGTTTGTGAAACTACTTTAGTCTCACAAAGATACAAACTAACGTTCCCATGCACAATTTATCAGTGAACAACTAAATTAGGTCGCCGGAAAACTTGCTTGAAGTGCATTTACTTCTAAAGCAATTAATTATGCTGAATGTGCCTCTGTGCGCATTATCCAGCAAGAAAACCTTCGGCTCCCCCCTAATCTCATTTTTATAGTGCACACATACAGAGATAGATAGTGGCAAAGAGTGCCACCACACTGGCCACTGGCCAAGTAGGATCTAATCTGCACAAAAAATTGTCTACTAAGGAAAAAGTGCATTTACATAGTAGACACACTGGAGAGGAGATACGCAAAAATTTAAATGCATCACATTGAACATACAAAGGGTAGACATTTCCATGTTGCTTTGCTAAATGTCAAGCGAGAGAGAGAGAGAGAGAGACAGGACACGTCTATTACGTAACGTATATCGTTTCCTATTGACATTAATGACATATTTGTGTTTTTGCTGGCTTCGCTCCTCAGCACAACAAAACGATACACAGAGGGAATTTTACCTTCACATTTAGCTATTCACATTATAAAAGCCTACGTGTAATGTTAGTGGGACAGCAAAGTGATAAAGAATACGAATCAGCGAGTGCCTACAACATTGTAGCATAGGAGCGACAAACAAGGCAGGACACTGCAATACCTGACTATGGAGCATCCAGCAGCATGACTTGCCTTACTTTAAAATGCCAATCTTGTCTTAATGCAAAATAAGAGAGAACAGAGACACGGCAGAGTCGTCAGTCCCAAGATAAGCTTATCCATGAGAGGAGCTGAGGAGCAGTGAGAAAAGTGCAAAGGGACACAAAGGAGAAGAGACTCATTTGACTCGACACATCCCACCATCATGTCTTCTCTTACACGTACTAACTATATAGAATATACATTTCTCATGGAGAAGTGCTTTAGTGTGTGTGTGTGCTGCTCTGCATATCAGATTGTCGTGTAGCAAAGCAGCCGTTGTGAAGACCCCGACAGATTTTTCGGTCTCTTTCTTTCGGCTAATATGTGTGAAGGAAGAATTGAGTAGATTTTAGTGGCTCTGTGAATGAGAGTTGAGTTAAGAAGGCATATGTTCTTTTCTTAGTGTTTCCTTCGACTACCAAGAACGCCGATAGAAGGTAGCTAACAACAACTCCTTACACATCATAGGAACCATCAGCAGCAGATCTGTCTATATCCCACAAACTACACTACAGAATAGGCATCCATACACGTACGTACATATATACACTGTACTATTTACTATATTTAAGTGTATCGTTGCTTGGCATGGCATTCTGTGTGTCCGCACTTTGCTAAGTGGTAGCAGGAGCATAGTAGGAGAGAATCGTAACGGAAATGGAGAAAAGGATAGAAATAATGTAATACCTATGTAGTAGACCTGTACTTACTACCTAAACATACTTTTATACGACCAGTATATGATAAGCTGTTCGTCTTTGGTGCAGCGGTTGAGCATTTGTGACTGTGTGAGCAACGAAAAGAAGTAAGAGAGCCGAAGTACCCGACCTACTACTACAACTACTACGACTACTACAAGCATGTGCACTGTACATGGGGGTATAGTGTTAGTAGACATAGCGGAGCACAAGCAGTCGTAGTGCTGCAAGCATTTCTCCTTTCTCAACAGAGCCTACACAGCACTAATACTCCACTACTGACTGTGCTCTGCTTCAGTTGTTCAGGGCAGTTCGGATCGATGGGTTCTAAAATGCGAACTACGGTTCGGTCCCTCCTTTTAAATTTTATTCTCTTCGGTTTAGGTGTAATGACTTGTTTGATTTGTTTACAAATCACGTCAACAAATTCCCCTGGTCGTCAATCTGCTTTTGAGACGTCATACTCGTCCCTTGTCCTTCCGCACAATCCTCAGCAAGAATTCTTGCAACAACAGTCTCTACAATTACTCCAGCAAGAGTATTCCAATAAGCCTCCTTGTGATAGTTCTACAACAAATCATAACAATAATAATAATAATAATAACGTCAACAATGCAAAATCTACAAATACAAACGTGAACACGAACGTGTACGACACTGTGCAATTACAATTAGTGTCCGAGGGGAAGGCGAAACTTTTCCAACAGTACGGCAACTTTGAGAGAGACTTGGACAATACAGTGCTTGACAGTGGTGCTCCTCACACCAACACCAACAGCAATAACAATGGAAAAACTACGATTGTTGCTGAGAATGTGCTGGAGCCCGTTGTGTACATTGTCACTCCAACTTACTATCGGCCCGAGCAGAAACCCGAATTGACCCGGGTAGCTCAGGCTCTGCTACTCGTCAGCAACTTTGTCCATTGGATTGTAATTGACGACGTGAGTCAAGGGACTGAAGCAAGTTTGCGAGATTTGAAAGTTTTCCTCCAGAAATTTCCACTTACCTATACTCTGTTAAAGTCACTGCCACCGATGGCCCATACGAAAATTGTGGGAAAGCCACGGGGGGTTGGTGGCAGAAGGGCCGCTATCGAATGGCTTAGGAAAAATGCTCATGAAGGTGTCGTCTACTTTGCCGATGATGACAATACTTATGATTCCAGTATCTTCCGACAAGTAAGTACACATGTATTAATATTTACCTTAATCTTTCTGCAAAAAGTTTTCTGTAACAAATTGAATTGCGAAAATCAGAGTTCAATGATTTTATTATAAATTTGAGGTTTTCATTAGCACTACCAACTTAATTACATAAACTTCCTTAGAGATGAAATAGTTTTATTTCATGAGATTGCCAAAACGATAATGTTATCTTAAGAGGAGCTGAGAGAATCTTCTTCTGGACTGATGCCATAGATATACATATAATAATGTGATATAAATTCAGGATAGTCATGCTGTATAGCCTGCAGAGAGAGAGAGAGAGAGAGAGATAGTCAATCGCACGCTGCCACTTACTGTGAGAATTGAAAACAACATAGGTAGAACAGAAATAGCGAGATAAGAATTGAAGCTTCATATATAATATACAGTTCTTTTTCTTGTACGCTGTAAAGCGCACTTGGATTTATGTAGTTGCTCTCTTTAAATGCCATTACCAAACTAGTCTGCTAATACTGCATAACAGCCGGGAGTGATAAAGGTGCTGCTGCATACACAACACAAGACGTCATTAGCAAAAGTGTACTCTCACTCCTTTGTGATGTTGGGATGCGATCTGCACACCTATAAATAGCGGATATGATTTTTTAAATTGCGTCTTACTTCATTTGTAAATAGCACGTAACATTGAATTTACAGACAAATGTTTAAACTAAATATGTAACAACGTAAAAAAAATGCTCTGTCATTTAATTGTTGTAGGTTTTGTTTGTATTATTCCGTATGTCTGCTCTGTTATTAAATAGAAGATGTTTACTGTGACTGAAGGTGCATGCATGTTTGTTATCATTTTACAAAGAGAAAAAAATAGTTAGGCGTTTGTTTAGCTTTGCTGTGCGGACGTTCTGTCATTAAACAGGAAGCTAATAATTACTCCCTGTTTTTGTTATTAAAAACAGATGCAGTTAAAGATAATATTATGGGGGTACTATGTCTATTCTCAAGAAATCAGAAATGATGTGCACATAATATAGATATAGGTACGCAGTAGGATTTATTTCTATATCAAAAATATGAAGTAATAGTAATATGGCTAATATCGCTTTTCTCGGTGTAGCTACCACCACCGCCGGTGATGATAGTTATGGTAATGGAAATACTGACATCGATATTTTCCTTCTCACACGTAAAAGCAATAACATACATACATGAAAATGAGATTAATGCTAGGGATGACAGTACAGTGCTATACTATAAATAATAGCGAGCCACTCTGTTGGAAAGGCTTTTTTAGTTCTACGCGTATTTTCAACACTTTAATACAAAATCCAAAAGTTTCCTTTCACGAGTACCACTATAACATATACTAAAATACTTCTTGTAGACTAGACTGCGTTTGTGTGTTATTTAGGATGGAATGTTGGAATGACTGTATTGTATTGGCAACGTAAAGGGTTAATAATGTATCGAGCGTCCAAGATTGAGGAGCTGACGTGACAAGAAGGTGAGCGTGCCACGCTAACTTCAATGCATTTGTCATTAATTGTGTGTTCTTTGGCTGGAGTGACTGAAAAGAGGTGGGGTGAGATATATAGTGAGTCAGCGTGTGTGTATGGGCTTTGTATGAATGCATGTGTAAATAACAGTGGTGTATGATGACGCTGAAAAAGTATAATTACTTTTTCGGCTCAAATAAGGAAGGGAGTGTTTTCACCGTTATCGCTATCATCACCCCCAGCACCGATGCAGCAAAAGCACGCGGACTCACGTTGCTTCGAACAATAAAATATTCTGCATACTATAATCCACAGATTTTTGATTAGGCCTCTGAAATGACTCTAAAAGAAACAGTGCACATTTGCTTGTTCACATTGTAATAGCAACGTTTGCAAGAACTGTGCCATGAATCTATGTAATTTTTTGAAAATCCAGTAAAAAGAACGTGAGGGCAACGTATTTCTGTGGTTTTCGGGGTACTATACCATCTAATAAGAGAATTTTTTGGTTTGAATTATGGCAGTTGAAGAGAACTGTAAGGTTTTGCGCACTGGTGCAACTTGATTTGAGCTAAAAACGTTTAAGGATCTTTATTGCTTCGAGGAGACAAGTGCTAGTGATCCCAGTGGGAAGTGATCCAGTGGCAAATCAAGAGTGGTTGGGGGGGGGGGACAATATCATTCCTACAATGTTATCTTATTTAACACCTCCCGTCTCCCTTAAGTAAATTCGGGTTTATTGTGGTGGGTTAAGCCCCCTTGAACGTGTCATTATTGCGATCCAATGGTAAAAAATCTGCCATAGTTCAGATTTCGCTTCTGCTGATGAAATTCCCTCTAATTATCGGTTACGTGAAATGTAGTATGCAATCTGTCGGATGTGATTTGATTTCTAATTACGAATTTTGAATATTCTTTGTTTCAATTATTGCTATCGCGTTTATAATATAAATCGATATCTTTTCAGTCAACTTCAAACACATTAAAAACCTACAAAGTCAATTTATTGAAAGTAAAATAAAACAATTACTTTTTCTACGGTGTTGTGGCAAAACATAAATTATATATTGTGGTCTAACTTAAGATTATGTACATATGCATGTCTATTTGTTTTAGAGCAGAGATTTCTGCAAGAATTTTATACATGACATTCTTCACGAATCACATGATTAATTTTAACTTGACTTTTTCAGATGCAACGTACGAAGAAAGTGTCCATGTGGCCAGTGGGACTGGTGACAGATCTCGGTGTCAGCAGTCCAGTGGTTAAGAACGGGAAAGTAGTCGGTTTCTACGACGGATGGAACGGTCTACGGAAATTTCCCGTTGACATGGCAGGCTTCGCCATCAACATGAAACTATTTCACTCTGTAAGTAAATATTATTCACTGACTTCACTGACTGCTCCACTTCAGTAACAATATTATGTAAAATACTCACGTAACTTTTACAAGAACTTCCAAGCTTCATTCCTCATACAAAAATTCCACTGTCAGCCGCAGGCACATTCATTCAACTATGTAAAATACTAGCATACAAAACAAATACTTTCAGACAAACTATGACAATACTTAAATTGGACATTAATAATGATTTAAGACCGCACACACGACACTACAAAAAAGGAAATTAAGTACAAGGGTATTGTGGCCATGTGAGCTGGTGGACACCCTGTACTAGTTAAATATCAACTAATTGTCAGCTGCACAAAGGAAATTCTCTCATGTATTTACCGTTTTATAGTAGCATAATAGTAGTCTGAAAGAAAGTCGAATGTCATGTTCACAGACTTAAATGTGTGGCTGCTGACTAAAATGTAGCGATACATAGCGCCCACCACCGCCGCTATGTATTCATGCAGAGCAGCAGTACTTGATTTGACGGTAATACCTTGAAAGGGAAAATGCGCAATGAAGAAAATTGCATGAAATTTATCGTTCCATTATATCCCATAATTTTATGCCATTGAATAGTCAATTAAGTGAAGCCGGGGAACTCCAACTGACATGACTGCATGGTCATCATAAATATTTCTTAGGCCAGTCGCGTATAGAAAGTGCTTGAACTATAGCCCCCTCCCTTTCTCTACACTGACTGAATGTATGTATTTATAACCAGTTGGAGTACAGACGGAATTTGTGCCGCCGCTAAACCAATATGACTGTGTTTATGAATCCCAAGGCGAATAAAAGATGAAATATTACTCGCGCCTACTTTCTATGGTAGCACACACATTCAGCAGAAGCTATTCCTTTATAATGCAAGCAAAGCCTTGATGTACTTTTTCCAAAGAAAGAAATTCAGAAACTGACAGCAATGGATTGCAAAACGCTATAAAAGAATAGGGGAAACGATGAAAAATTTATTGATACTCTGCTGCTATACATACTCAATGCCTCTTTGATGAAAGAGATAGGCAGCTATGGCAGTGGCGGATCCAGGGGGATGAAGGGGGTTAGCTGCCCATCTGGCCCATGTTAAATTAAGCCCATCCACGCCTCTATCTCTCTATCTCATTCATGTTAATAAAACAAAATCCAGGTGCAAAGGTGCCCCTCTCCCAGATCCGCTCCTGGCAGCTGGCACTGCGCTAGTTTCACATGAGTGTCCCGACACACTTGGAGAAAGAAGTACCTAGTTCCTAAGTGAAATTGGCAATTGCAGCATTGGTCTGAGTGGCAATTTTAAGTACCTGCTAGACGTTTACTGCTTCAGTTGTACAGAGTAGTGCTTGGGCCGGTGGAGTTATGCAATTATTGACATGATTTACCGTAGTTAAAAGCAGGAAACAAACTAGTGAAAGCCGAAAGCTACTAAATACATAGAGATATGCAACTCTGAGTGAGTGAGTGGAGTAGAATTTCCATTGTGATTTTATTAATGAAAATTATTTAACAGTCTCGTCTGATGTCTGTCCAACTCTCCTTTGACTTTATAGACATTTCTGTCCTCAGTGTATGTCCAATGTCCACAACAGTCATTTAAATCGCATGAATTGTTTAGGTAGACCAGAATTTCCTGTGCGCAATAATACAAACCGAAGTAGTGTGGGTCACCTTGCTGCCTTGTTTTCCCCACTTTATTTCCGTTCTTACTTAAACCGAATGTTTTCTTGTCGTACAAATGGTAAAGCGGACGATGGATTTCTTGGAGATTTCCCTGTTACAACTAATTAATTCAGATCACGTGCACGATATATAGTACCGTGATGAGGATACCCCACAAAATTCACAACGATATTGATGAAAATCATTAATACAACACGAACTCTTTCCGATAACAGAAAAATGTCGTTCTACTTGATGATTAGTTTGTTATGCTCTTGCACTCGCTTACTCAATAAGTGTAAGGCATGGTCATTGCGTGACAAATTAGATGTTTCGGAGAATTTCGTGTGCTGTGAACGTACGCCTTTCCCTACATTAGCAATTCATGCCTTTAAATATTGTCAATATTGATACCATATAATCTATAAAGCAGATATAAATAGATCTGATGATGGTAAAATAATTCAGATTCAGCGGTGTCAATGTTTTCATGTGAAATATTAAACCGTGTTGCATGCAT